>JAQMYM010004616.1:0-12757 GCA_030014255.1 Parauchenoglanis ngamensis
AGAAACAACAGTCCATCATTATCCAGTCTCTTTTAAAGTCATAAAAATAAAGAAATAATTGAATTAGAAGGTGTGAACAAAAACTTTTGACTGGTATATATTATATAACAATATATTATATATATATATTTATATCTATCTATCAATTTATTATATATATCTAACTTAATGTTTCTCTATTTACACATTTAAATTTGCACAAACAGGCAAGTTTAGACGGCTCTGTTAGCTAGCAGATGTTACCAGAATGAGTTTTTCTCCTCTTTTTAAAACACTTTGGGATCCTTTACCCACCCAGACATGAAGAGCCAGTAGGCACCTGTACCGTTAAATGCTTTTAGGCACTTTCCAGAAGAGGGAGGTTATATTTCAGATTAAAAAAAAATACAATTTTAGGAAGTACTCTGCCAGTTAAAGAAAAAATAATCTAATTCATCCAAGCCATTTGTGTTGTATCTAATATTCAATTTTTCAAATCAAATTCAAAAAACATGTTCAATCACTACTAAATCCCACAGCAACATCTGTTGGGCTTGCGCTGAACTAAAAGTTATAAATTAAGAAATGAATAATCAAACTTTTCCTTCCTTTTGCTAGAATATATTGTGGCTGTTTATTCAACCTGATTTTACACAGTAAGTAGGCCACAGGTCTGTAATCTTAATAGAGCAAGCAAGCCATGTTGAAGCTGAGAAAAGAGGGAAAATCAGAGCCGTTGCACAAGCATTGGGCTAGCCAACACAGCAATTTGGAATGTGCTAAAAAAGAAAGAAAGCACTGGTGAACTAAACCTGATATCAAACAACTCAGCAAGAAACACCAGCAGTTCATGACTGTGACATTGTGAGAGCTGTGAAGAAAAACCCCAAAACAATAGTCAGTGATGTGCCCAACAACGTCCATACAGCAGGGGTGAAGGTATCACAATCAACCAGTCGAAGAAGACTTCAAGAGCATCGATATAGAAACAATACCACAAGCAGACCACTCCTCAGCAGTAAGCGTCACAATTCACAAAGAAATACAGTGATGAGCCACCAAAGTTCAGAAACCAAGATTAGCCTCTACAAAAGTGATGGAAAGTGTGGAGAAAGAAAGGATCTGCTCATAATTCAAAACATACAAACATACAAGTCAAGCACTGTGGAGGTTGTGTCATGATTGTGGCAGTAGAATAAATACAAAAGTCTAAAGGAACATTCAGTCTGCCAATTTGACAGAGAAATGTATCCAATCTAATTGTTTGGAACATCACGCAGCAAGACAATGACACAAAACACACTGCCAACACAACCACAAGACGAAAGCTTGATGCGGTTATCGCAAGCAACGGATATGCAATCAAATACTGAGCCATTTACTTTAATACTGTTTGTTCCTATACTTTTGCTCACTTGAAAATGGGTAGTCTCCCGCCATAGGTGCCATGTTCAAAGTTGTCGAACACATCTAGACATAATCATCAGGAACTGGCCACCTGTGGGATGAACTGGAATGCAGAATGAACCACAGTGGTGAACAAGTAACAAGTTAACAGCAAGCTAGCCAGCTTTAGTTAGTGATAACTAACGTTGATGAATACCTTCCCAAAACAGTGATTGATATGGTAACGGTTTTAGAGATTAACCAAGTACTGTGTCTGTATGTTAACTGATCTAAAGGAGGAGTACTTTATACTGTGAAGTATGAGCTGCAGTATATGATGCAAGTATGAACAGTACGAGTATGTTGATCTGATGTCACTCCATGAACAATTAAAGAACTGGCAGAAGACTAGCCCAAATTGACTAAATAAAATGTCATGGTGAGGGGGCCATTTTTCTGTGGATTTACAAGTTGCAACTTTGCCTTAAATCTCCCTAGTCACGTGACAGTATAAGCATTTTTAAGGTATGTCTTAAAATCCATTCTTACAAAGTTATTTTTACATCACATTTATATTGTAACTGTACCTGTGGAACACTAAATTTTCCTATAATTGTGCTTTGATTTATGCAGCCTTCAATTATTTTTAGTAAATCAAGGATTGTGGTTTAAGAAGCCTAGTTAAGAAATAAACTCATGCAAAACCCCAAAAAAAGAAAAAATCAAAAATCCATCATCGTTTTGATCCAAAAGGACAGTGCAGTTACTGAAGCTGAATTAACATATGATTAATTATATACACTATAGTGTGACTATGGATTAAAAATGAGACGTCGCTTGTAGGTGTAGTACAGGGCAAAGAAATGGCTCTGCAATTCTATATTCAGACAACACAGCTAGTTTTTTTTGTTTGTTTTTTTAAAATAAGGAAAAAATAAATAAATTTAATAAAAAGAAAGTGTCTTCCTGGACAGTACAGTAGGGAAATAAATTTTTATAGTGCTCTCACTTTTCAAAGCACTTGCATCCTGGGTTTGCTGGATTTTTTTTTTTAAACTTTTTTTTTAATAAATTGTTCAACTGTTTCCACCAGCAGCATAGATTACGTTTTAATAGTAATTTTTGTTTACATGTTTACTAGTAAAACATGTTTACTAATTTTAGTTTTGACCCCAGGTACTAAGTGCAGAGTTAAAGTACATTTTCAGAAACCAAACACCTTAAAGCACATCTTAAAATAGACCACACAAGATAGATTTAGGTTCGTTTAATTTCCATTAAAAATTTGACAGATTCCAACAAATAGCTCCGTATTAATATTGAAGCACACTGAAGCTCAGTATCATTTGACGAAGACAAAAAATAAAAAAAAATAAGGTAAGGCAGCCATAGACACAAAGTGGGCATGACGGAACTTAACAGGGCCTTCAAACTGATGTGAACACAGATGCCATTATAAAACACTGAAAATTATAAACTTTAATTAGGATTAAATATTTTATTCAGGAAAATCACAAGTTCCTAAATCAGCTCACCACCTTTGTGGCTAGAGTAGTAGCAGGTTTTCTTTAATAAGGGAATTAAAACTGGTTCGGAGGTCTCGGACTATCTCTCTACTCAAAGCACAACCTGGTCTTTAAGATGTCCACCCACATTCTCACACATACAAATTACACTTTGAAGAATATCAACAATTCAGCAAAAAAAAAAAAAAAAAAAAAAAAAAAAAAAAGTTAAAACATTAAAACTACCCTGCCCTTTCTTGATCAAAATGTCAGCAGTTGAACAGGAAGATTCAGTTCAAGTTCAGTTAAAAAACAAAACAAAAAAATTGAAAGACAATTTCATCAAATTCACTCCCCTTCATCTATCCCTCATGTGCCTCCTCCACCTCCTGCATAGTACTTTTACCCTCATTTTAGTGGCAACTTCAATCCACCCTGTATAGCAAAATTGCTTAATTAGTTTTGATAGCACTATATTAATCTGTTTCACTGCCTAAAATAAAAGATGAGTAGCTGATATGTAAAACAGAAACACAGCGCTACAGAAATTCTCCTTTAGCTCCTAATGTCAGTTTGTGCACTTCACTCTGGTCTAACTCCAAACATGGCGTCTGCAGTGGGTCACCGCCTGAAACACAGTATATATGGTAAGCAATTTCATTTGCACATAATATTCTTTACGGTTTATGCTCACCATCCACTTTAATAGGAACACCGGTAAACTTACTCATTTATGCAGTTAACCAATCAGCCAATCATGTGGCAATAGCACAACACAATCATACAGAGGCAGGTCAGGAGCATCAGTTAAAATGTTCACATAAAACATCAGGATGGGGGGGGGGGGAGGAAATCGGTAGGGTTATTGGTACCAGAGGGACTGGTTTCAGTATTTCAAAAACTGCTTATGTTCTGGGAATTGTCCTGGGAACAATCTATGGTTTACATAGAATGGTGTAAAAAACCATTTTCTACCACCATGACTGGCTGATTGGATAAAAGCATAAACTAACAGGTGTCCCTATTAAAAGTAGATCGAGAGTGTACATGTTTATATGCAAATACTGATTACATGTCAGAGTACAAAATGAATTTTATGATGAAAAGCCTACATTATTATGCAGCGTTTTGGATGTATACCCACAAGTACAGGAGAGAATTGTACCAAACAATGCACTAATCAAATGGAAGAGCGGAGTGTGTTGCCTACTCACATTGCAGCGGGTGGCAGTGTCCATGTTCTTGCACCAGTAGGCTGGGCCCCAGCTACACTGCTCAAGACCCAGCAGCATCCGCAGTGCACCAGGGCATGCACCCAGTTTCTGCATCAGCACATCACACAGAACACACTCAAAAGCATGCCCCCAAGTTTATTCTCGAAGCGCTCAAAGAACCCAAACTTTCTACTGGTATATAGAAACTGGTATTATAGGGGCTACTTTAGTAACTGACGCATGAAACACAAGGAGTCGTTTACGACACTGCTTTTAAAACAAATACACTAAAACTTGAAGCCTGTACAGAAAATACGAGTGACATGTGATCTTACCATGCAGACAAATTCAGGGTCAAGGGCCTGGAGTAGCAGCTGGACAAGCAGAGGCTCGTACTGCTCAATGAGCTGGTCACACTGCACACAAGAGGACACGCTCAGTCGTTTAATGCAACTCAGACCTTCAAGCTGGTACTAGTCAACTGTTCATCATGTTGTACAGAATTAAACCTTTGAACGGACAACCTAGTCTAGCAAGCATATTCTTTCATCAGTGCAGGAAATTGTGAATTTTTGTCCATGCCAACCGGCCATGTACCACAGATGCCCAAGTGCATCAACGCACCTGAGTTTTATATTCATCAGGCAGGAAGTTGCAGACTTTTTTCACAGCCTCCTCGATCTGAGTCTCTGTGGCATTCTGCTCCAGGATGCCATCTATATAGCGCACAGCCATCTTGCACACGTCGCAGAACGAACCAGCCTCAAACTCGGCCTTCTCCATCACAGCTAAGAGAGACATACAGAACAGGTCATCAGGACGCAGTCCAAAGGAGAGAAAAACGGAAGCGCAGTCAAACGTTCCGTGTTGTAGAAAGTCTAGCACGAATCATGAGGATGGGAAGCATTTTGCACATTTTAGACCGGAACTCACGGATGAAGCTGCGACTCGCGTCCCTGCACAGCCCCAGAAGGCCGCAGACAGTCTTGGGATCAGCCGCCTGTAACAGCAGGTCAATGATTGCCTGGCCATAGGAATCAATCAGATCCTTGCACTGAGCAGAAAGGGTGGCAGGCAAGAGGCTGCACACTTTCTCCACAGCTTGCATCACTTCTTCCTGGAAGACCACATCAAACCCCAAAACATTATTTAACAGGAATTACCTTTTAGTGGCATGGTTCAAACAAATCTTAAAAAAGCAAAAGGTAACCTTAAGCAAAATAGGAATTAACCATTTCTGCTTAATACTACCCTGTTTAAAATTGTGAGATGAGGAATGGCAAAACCTTTAATTACTCCGCAGAACCTCATACCTCAGTGCTCTGGTCCTGGATTATACTTTCAAGCTCCTTCATCACAAACTCACAGATGGCACATTGTGGGGATTCACGAGCACGCACCATCTGCACAGCCACACGTCACAAAAGAAAAAACCAAACTTAACATACATTAAACAAGCAAAGAGGAAACTTAAAACTGTGCAACCCAATAGGACGTGAGAAACATTGCATTGTGGGATTGACCCGCCAGATGCACAATGCATTTTGTTTTGGTTGACAATCACTATACAACATGCTGAGAGAAAACTCCAAACAAAACTGTTTTACAGACATAAAGCCTGCAAAAATACACCAGCCATTTATGATAAACGGTTTAAATGTCAAAAATATTAGAAGAATAACCCCCCCTCTCAATATCCACCAGAAAGAAACTACATTTAGATGCTGTTTCACCCTTGTGTATATGCAAGCTGGCTAGTTAGTTTGCTTTAAACATGTCCTACTAAATATTAAGTATTGCAAACAAAATATTAAGTATTAGCTTTTTTCATTAGGACTATGCCATCAGATTTCCTCAGGCTACACCTCCATTGCACTGGTCTCTGTTGCATGACTAATGTGTAGTGGAGGACACGTAGGCTACTTTACCTTGACAGGTTTCATGACAGTAGCCTTTACCAATTTCAGGGCAGGGATGTTTTTTTGGGCAGCGATGGATTTAGCGGGAACCAGGTTCAGCATGGGCACAGATTCAGGGGCAGAGTCACAGAAACCAGCACGGCAACAGATGTCTTTGGGTTGCTACAAGAGAAGCAGAGAGAGCATGGATGAGAATTGACGGGGAGATGTACAGCCACCCAAACTCAAGCACATTATGATGAACAAGTGACCCAACAATGACCACCGACACCGGCTACGACAGCTTCCGACCCTCTTCTGATCAAATCAAGGCAACGAAACAAAAACCTGATACTTCATCTTACTAAATCGAACAGTAAAAGAAAACGGGTTCGGATTCAGGCAGTGGCAGATCAGAGGTTGAGGCTGCAAGTTGAAGATCAAAACAAGATCACTTTAGTCTAAACACCTCGAAGAATTATTGCGTTCATAACTGCAAGGACAAGGAAACAAAACTGAAACGCGTCAACATGGCTTAATCGAGCACCATTTTTCCACCGAAAGCAAAACTTCCTGTAGTGGTATGACCGATCCAATACAGATAACGACCAAAAGAAGTCAACACGAAGCAAAAGCTCTGTTGCACATCAGCTCAATATTTCAGCCTGTAGTCCTTCTGTACCACTCAAATGTCATGAGTTCTAACAGCAGGAGTGCCGATTTTATAGGTTTAATACATTTTCACAGACCATACATGTTCAATAAGCTTATGGCCAGTATAGAATTACATATTGAACCCAAGAAGTGAAAGCAAAAGCAAATGCCCAGAATGAACAGCATCCCAGAGCAGTTGAGACACAGATGCAGGGTCACTTGGGGTAAAATGTGCTCAAGTTGTTGGGGGAAGAAGAAAAAAAAAAAAATTTACACAATTACCAACTAACCAGGCACAACCGTTTGAGGTTTTTCTTACGAACCGGACATTATTGATCTTCACATTTGCCACTTATCAGTAGCTTAGGTCTGTGCTAGAATTGCATCATCAAGACTCATTTCCCAACTGCATTGAATAAAGCAGCTGGATATTGGTCTAGATACAATCATGCACATTCTTCGAGTTTGATTATTCAGCATTGTGCAGAGCCTCCAGTGTAACTACACATGCAAAAAAAATAAACTTTGCCTATTTCTAATAAGTGATGTGGAATGGGGAGGACGAGGACAATGCGTTTGTGGGTGAGGAATTAAAGGAAGCCCAACTCCAGTCTCTGAGCCACAGTTAATTGCTTTCAATTAGCAATTCATGCTTGGGGAACATTTTGTTAAAACAGTAAAAATAGCATAACACTACCAAAATTTTTCCAAAATACCTCATTTTGCAAAAAAAAAAAAAAGGTTGATTCCTGCTACAATTAAGAAAAAAATAAATAAAATAATCAACCAGAACTCGAGTTGAGCCACAAGGTGTGTGGGTTGGGGGGGGGGGGGTTAAAAAAAATAAATCAAAAAGCCAAACCTTAAGACTTATGGAGGCATGCTACCAAAAAAAAAAAAAAAAAAAAAAGAGAAGTGTTAAGTATGGTGTGAGAAATGCACCAGTCAGGTGGAACCATTTAAAAAAAATAATTCACATTGTAAGTAATCGATCAACAGCACAGCACAGGTTAGCAATAGCCATTCTCAGGCAGGCCTTTTTTTTTTTTTTTTTTTAAATAAAAGAAAAACAAAAGAAAGAAAAAGAAACCCCTACTGCGCAGCTAGCAGAATTCAGAGACCTACCTTTTCCTGTAGACCAAAGAGAAAGCAAAGTAACAGTCGGAGAGAAGGAAGGCAAACAAATGGGGGAATAAAATAAAGACAAAAGTGATTAGAAAACATGAATGAGACCAGCAGACAGGCCAAGTGGCTGTAAGACTGGACATGGGCTTATCAGAGGAAGGATTCAAGGCCAGTCTGGCTCAGTGTACAGCCTGAATGACATTAAACATAAAAACAAAAAAAAAATGCTATACAATGAAAACATGGATATCCTGACACTCATGTCAAAGGCAAAATGAGCCAGGTGGTACTTACCATGGACATGAGCTGCTGAAAAATAAGAGGTGCGTACTGGCTGATGTATTGCTTGCACTGTGGAAAAGATACACAACAGGGTTGTATGTAAATAATCATGATCTTCATGTGCACAGTGCATCTCTTCACAGAACAGTGTGACTAATGGGCATTTATACCACAGGTTTAGTTAGGACTTATTTATAAAAAAAAAAAATAAAAAAAAAACCCTACATCAAAGATAAATAGAGGGAGTGTTCACGGTCTTCGGCCGAGAACACTGGGAACCAGTCAAACAATGCAAACGTCATCTTGGTTCACTTCTTTAAGTGCATCTAGTGCTTAATGGTATTCTCTCAAAAGAAGAATTTGCAGTAAATAAAGGTTGATGAACGATTCAATTTGGTCCTCTGTTTTTAAGAAACTGTAACTAAATTGGAGGGCTTACAAGATCAGCAAATTCAGCACCCAGCAGGTCACACTGGCTCTCAAGCTGTTCAATCAGGGAGCTGACAAAGCTGGAGTTTTTCTTGGCCTCCGCCTGCGTGTCAGTGATGAACTTCACACAGTCGTCACACACGGTGTTACTCTCCTGCAGAAACACACAGATTAGCTGTAATAATCCAAACGCAAAATACCCTTATATATTTAAAAAGGAAAAAAGAAAAAGAAAAAAAAAAAGACTGATGGGACTGAGCTCACCTCTGTGGTCTCAGCCTCCTTATTGGCATTCTCTTTGGGGTAAAGGAGCTGAGGGATGTTGAGGAGAAAGGGATTAACCCTCTGGGACAGATCCACCTCAGGAATCTCATTGGACAAGAGCTGAGCTTTGGCAAGAGCCTCCTGCTGGGTTACACACAGGCCAAGAGCACTGCATACCACATCCGGGTCCTCCTGCATCGAGATTACAAAACAGGATTGAAAATGTAAAAGGCTAAAATTCAGCTTTTTGATCATTCGGTGCACATGGAACAGGAAGATGCACTTTGGCTCTTTACAGAAGAGGAACAAAGAGCTGCTTGTTCCTCTTGCCGTCGCAACCAAAGATGCCTTCTGGCTGAGAGAGATTTCACTTCTCCAAAACTAACAGCAGCACAGGTTCAGTGCACACTGAGCTAGGAAGCACACTTAACGTTAAGGGCATCTCTGCCATTGCTAGAACCGCAGATCTGACTATAAAAGTGTTTGCTCTAGACTAGAAATTCAACTAAACCCTGATGAATAAATTGCAGTCATTTAGTCCAACTTACCAACTCTCCTTTAATGAGGTCAACAATGACAGGGAAGTAGTTGTCCACAATTTCCTTGCATTCAGCAGCTAGGCCTTCATCAGGAATCAACTGGCATGTTTTCTCAAGGTAGCCCAGGACCTCAGCCTACACACAAAATAATTGGAAGAGGAAAAAGAATAAATAAAATACCCCAGAGCTTTAAGACATCCCATGCTGGTTCATGACAATGGCCACCTTGTGCATAACTTGTTAAAGTTGAAATCATTTCAAAGACTCTTGCTTTTGCAAGCACCTTCACTGGCCTCTGAATGTCTCCCTACTTTTAACCACATCATTGTCAGCAGTTGGAAAGTTCACCAGCCTGAGCAGCCAAAACGAGCCAATTTCGTAACCAGACTATTAATTTCTTTGTATTTGAAGATCCGGTTTCACTCAAATATATGCATGATAACGTCACGCCATGCCTTTCCATCAACACACAAGACACTCACCTCTGTTGAATTATTCTTAAGAAGCTGGTCCACCACCATCAACACCTCTTTGCATAAGTCGCATGGCACAGATTTCTATGGGGAAGAGGAAAAAATTAATAAAAATTCAGGAACGGACAAAATCAGGTCATTGTTATGGCCCATGACACACAGACAAACAAACTACACTGACCACATGAGGCTGGTTCCAGACATTTTGTTGGCAGTGGGAGACTGCTCCACAAAGGGAAGCCGTCTTAGCGTTTTGGCACCAGTAGGGAGGGCCACGAGCACACTGCTCAGTTCCCAGGAGAGGGCTGGCTACAGCTGAAAGAGAAAACCTCATTAAACATCATTAGTTTGGCCATTATCTTTCACTACACAATCACTGAGTTTGAGTTTAGCATCATGTTCCAAACCCTAACAGGTTCAGGTATTATGCTTCTCTTCACTTTCCTGTCCCGGCACACCAGAGACTCTGAGCAATCACAACTCTTCCACAGGGGGAGGGGAGAGAGAGGGGGAAAAAAACAAAGACACCCTTCCCATACTATAGTTGAGCAAAATGTTTGTAGTGTTTCCAGAAGGCAGTTAAGAGGTTTAACAAGACAATGCAGTCACAAGGCAGAAAAGGAGAAATACAAACAAACAGGTCATTCAATAAGGGCTTTTTAGGGAAGAGGATTAATAAGGAATAAAGACTTAGTTCTCCGTCCTGAGTAACCACAACCTCAAAATTCCCCCTTATGGCCTACTGATACAAATATCTACTGAGCAGCTTATTAACAGCTAACCAGTCGTACACACTCAACAAGGAAATTTCCTTAAAATCACAAATTATCTAGGAAAACATATCAAATAAAAGTGCCATGATTCATGGCATGCAGGAATAACGATCAAATATCACAGAGTAAGTGAACATTGTGAAAACATCATGTGACAAGTGTTAGCAGGAAAAAAGGGGCTTTTTAAGCAACCAGTTATCTCCAGATAAGCCACAACATATTCAGGAGACACTCTTAGCTCAGCACTTTACCTAATCAAACTTATCACAGAGGACAAGAAAGAAATGGTTAGGGATAGCAAACACCACCAATCTTAAACAGTGCCATTTGATGGAATTAAAAAGACATGAGCACAAGTCCGTCACTGACTCAGTCACATGATGTGCAAATCAGCAGCATGACTAAACGTGTAATGCAGGATGAGCATCAGCCATTACAAAGCTGACATTTCAAAATGCCCCTCATCTAATCTACTGATGGTCACTCCTTGTTTCCACACACATGCTAATTTACTACAGCAGTACTTCTATGGAAATAGGCTACAGCTTTGTGCTGCTGCATAACAGAATAAAAGCTTTGTGCCGTAGGCCACTAATCCAGCTAAGAACACCAATGGCTTCAACAAGACCACACAAGCCTGATTCTGGACTAGAATCACCGTATGTAAAGTACAGACCTCTTAGAAAACTGTAATCATGAAAATTCAGTATTTTAAGATGCAAAATGACTATGTGAGCACTTTCTGAAGCCTTTGATTGCGCTAGAAAACTCTAGTGTCAGACCTTTAAGGCTGCATAATTCAGTCATGAGACTGAAAGGAGTTTATAGACCCATTAAACAGAAAGAAGAAAAAAAAAAAAAAAAGTCAATGACCAGCTTGTAAACAATCGCTTGCTGACCTTGACCCATGTGTCAAAAGCACAATAAAACTAGTTTGTTATGCCCATGTACCAAACCATTTAACCTACACACGAAACCTGAGGCGGTCAGTGGTCTCCCTTAGCGATGCAACCCAACTACAAAAAATAGAAAGTGGGCCACTGACATGCAAGACCATAAAAAGCCACCATCAGTCATAAACTGCATACCATGACTACAGGAAAAGGAAACCTGCCTGACTCTAGTGTGATCATGTTTTCACAGATGTCATGCCTCTGAAAACAAATAAAGCCTGTTAAGCTGTGCATAAGGTCAAATAAATGGGTGTGAAAGTAGTCTTGCATTAGACACCACCAACCTTTTACACATTTCCTATTTATAAAATGACCGAAAAGATGCTTGACAAAATTCCTCCACCCAGCTAGTTAAGTTACTCTCATGATCAAAAGCTGAAGTGAAAGCTGTGGGCATAGTGAGAATGTCAAAACAGGGGAACAGAGAAGAGGATGTGGAACCTTTTTCAGATGAGAGTTATAACCAGGTCACCTCCAAATGCAAATCACAACCATTCTCCGACTTACCTCCATGTGCCAATACGATGGGGCAAAAAAACAGACATGGGTATCACCATCTCACAGACAGTACATTGGAACGGTTCGTTTTAAACCCTGCTGAATAATAATCTATTCCAATAGAGAAGATATTCCATTATATGGAAATCAATGCTGGTGTGATATTAACAAGACACATTGTATATTTTACCCCTTACAGCCAACACTGTGGAACATCCAGGAAACAATACGGTTTCTCTTCACTGAAGGTTTTAGGTCTTTCCTTCACCTGCTTCTTTTCCCCCACCCTCTCCTGAAGTTAACGCACAAATTCAACCCATAACTTAGCATAAACTCTTTCAGGAAAACTTTTCCTAAGCACCAACACTGGAGCCTCCTTCCACAAGGGATAATTAAACAGACACCGTCATGATTCGGTTTGCTAAGCATGTATTTAAAAATCTATTTTATTGTCAGACTTGGATAATATTGTGTGAATAACCAGGTACTGTAAGTGGGAGTTAAATTACAGCCAGACTCTCGACTACTTTCAGAGCTACTGATATAGAAAACTAATATCAACATCTGCTGACCAATCAGGATGGGAGAAGTCAGGAGTCAACATGAGTCACGAGGAAGAAGAAAAGCTGAAACGGACCTGTCGAAATACTGAATTATAATATACAAACTATAAAAAGGTTCACAGCAGGTGACCTTTCTGGCTGTGGAAGCAGTAATGTTAGACAATAACCGGCTTAACAAATGGAAGTTTCGGGGAAATACAGGGGGGGGGGGGTGACGACAAA
>JAQMYM010004617.1:0-12755 GCA_030014255.1 Parauchenoglanis ngamensis
CATTGCTGCAGTCATCTTTCCCTTTATCCTGACTAGTCTCCCAGTTCCTGCTGCTGAAAAACATCCCCACAGCATGACGCTGCCACCACCATGCTTCACTGTAGGGATGGTATTGGCCTGGTGATGAGCGGTGCCTGGTTTCCTCCAGTTTTTTTCCTCCAGAGAATTTTGTTTCTCATGGTATTAGTTTGTGAATGTTTTAAACTATAATTCTTACATGTAGTACCTTTAATCAAGAATTGGACATGTGATGAGCTGTTAGTCAATAACAGAAGACCATTATATATAGACATGCAACCATACTAAGCCATTATCTGCCATGTTTTTATTATTATTAACAAGAGTATGTTGAAATTAATAGAGTGGTTGAAAATCATTGTGAAACTAACTTGGAATAAACATTTGCACCCTGACTGTGAGGGCTTCATCAAGGAAATAGGAATTGAGGCCCCCTTCTGCTTGGCATAAGGGAGTAATCAGGGGACGAGATCTTCCCTCATCCAAAAAGAGATTCATCTCTTCATCTAAATACACTGTGAGATTGAATGAAACCCAATTAGTGTATATATACATCAAAGCAGATGTGCGATTCCTGAAGGAAATACTAGTGCTTGCAAAGCAAAAAGGTAAAATAGAAAAAAAGTTCAAAATAGAAAATAGAAATATGCCTACACTCAAAATAGGAATTACATATACCTGTTAAGATGTTAGCATGTTAGCATGTTAGCCACAAGCATGTTAGCCTTAAGGATGTTAGCTGTTAAGATGTTGGCAGTTAGCATTTTAGTTGTTAGCATTTAGCATGTTAACAGTAAGTATGTTAGCTGTTAACATGTTAGCAGTTAGTAAGTTAGACATTAGCCATACCACAGATGTTCTTAATAAAGTGGCTGTTATCTGAAGGTGTTGCTAATTAATTGGCTAGTACATGCATGTGTTCGTAATAAAGTGGCAGCTTTGCTCAGGCATTCCTAATAAAGTGGCTGGTATATGGTTCTAGGTGTTAATCTGTAGGAACAGTTGGGCCTCGAAAAAATTAATTGAAGTCAATGGAATCAAAGTAAGGGTTAAAAAACAGGAGCAGCTTGAAAAATTTCCCATTCAAACTTCATGGAGAGAAAATGAACAGATAGAGGAATAAAAAAGAGGGATACGAGTGGAATATCAGAAAGGAGAATACAAGCACATGTCTCCTCAACTTCACTGTATGGGAGCTGTTTGAATGTTGTTTCCCATTCAAACTCTATGGGGAAAAATAAATTGAAGTCAATGGAGAATAAGTGAGGGATAAAAAACAAAGTGGTACAGAGATGAAAAGCAGTAGAGTGTTTTTTAGTATTGCCCAGAATATGTCTAAGTTCTAATATTACCTAAGAGGTAATATTTTGAAAATTGATGAAATGGGAGCAGAAAAAAGTGCTCCTTTTCAAAGTCTATGGGAAAAATGAACAGAGATAAAAAAGAGGGATGCTAGTAGAATATCAAAACATTTTTTACATTTTACCAAATATTTGTGCAGAGAAGATAGAATTCAGAGGTTATTTACCGTAATCAGCTACCTAATAACCAACACTAAAGAACAATATGTATTGTTGCCTCGAAAGGCAGAAAAAGGAAATAAGGAATGTATAACGAACTGTAAAGAATTAATTTTGAGGCAGAACGAAAGACTTGACTTTAGGTTTTGGACAGACCTATTTCAGGAAAGCACACACTTGCAGCACGGCAGCAGCTAAGCACTGGATAGAGAGATAAAGAGACATAAGTGCATGATTGAACTGAAGACACAACTGGTAGGAAAGAAAAGGTTTATTGCATACTTGAATGGACTGTTTCTATGCTTATTTAGTAGTTAAGCTATTTGCTGCTTTAATGTTGTTCATGTGACAGACTCTCATTGCTCATGTGAATTTATTTGTAAATGTTATAGAGATAGTTGTACATATTAATATTGTTAGTTACTTGGAAATCTGTCAAATTGTAACTTAAAATTTGATCTGTTTATTTTAAGGTTATCAACCTATAAACCAGAAAAACTTGAAAGCCTGATAAAGCGAAACAACCTTATATTACTGAAACTACTACTACAGTAACTGCTGCTGCTACACTTACAGTACTACTATCACTATTCATCTAGTATCAACTTGACATCAATCTATTACCAACTAAACTTCAATCTGTGATGATTATAACTTGCACCAAGACTACTGGTATGGTCTTTGCTAATGCTACTCTTCTGTAAGCAGTTATTAGAGGAAACAAAGATGAGAACATCAGAAAACCGCTAACTCAATTCAATTCAATTCCATTCAATTTTATTTTTGTATAGCACTTTTAACAACAGACATTGTCACAAAGCAGCTTCACGAAAGTATATAAATTCTGAAAATAAACTTATGAATCTATACATTTATCTATATATATCCCTAATGAGCAGCCTGTGGCGATGGCGGCAGGAAAAACTCCCTGAGTTTTTCAATGCAGATCTAAGGCATGTTTTCAAAACATCTAAGGAGATTGCTGAAACTACTAAAATTGTGTTAAGAACTGTCCACTGCATTAAAAAACTGGAAGGATAGTGGGGAATCATCATCTTCGCAGAAGAAATGTGGTCGGAAAAAATCTTGAATGATTGTTATCGGTGATTAATGAAACGTTTGGTGAAATCAAATGTTAAAAAAAACAACAGCTGAACTCATGGCTATGTTCAACAGTGACAGTAAGAGCATTTCCACATGCACAATGCGAAGGGACCTCAAGGGATTGGGACTAAACAGCTGTGTAGCCTTAAGAAAACCACTGATCAGTGAGGCCAATCGGGAAACAAAGGCTTCAATTTGCTAGGGAGCATAAAGATTGGACTTTGGAGCAATGGAAGAAGGTCATGTGGTCTGATGAGTTCAGATTTGCCCTGTTCCAGAGTGATGGGTGCATCAGGGTAAGAAGAGAGGCACATTAAGTGATGCAGCCATCATGCCTAGTTCCTACCGTACATGCCTGTAGGGGCAGTGCTATGATCTGGGGTCGCTGCAGTTGGTCAGGTCTAGGTTCAGCAATGTTATGTGTTATGTGAGAAAGCATGAGACATCATTTTCACACATGGATTGGTCACCACAGAGTCCACACCTTAACCCCATTGAGAATCTTTGGGGTGGTGAAGAATGCTGGTGAAGAATTCGCGCAGCGGTCCAACTGTCCCATCATCTCTACAAGATCTTAGCAAAACATTTATGCAACTCTGGACGGAAATAAATGTTGTGACATTGCAGAAGCTCATCAAAACGATACCACAGCGAATGCGTGCCGTAATCAAAGCTAAAGGAATATTAGTGTGTGACATTTCTTTTGGACAAGCAGTGTATTATAACTAAGATGAAATCTGCAACTTCACAAAGGAATTGAGAATATGACCATGGGGGGGTCTGTAAATAACAATTTGCGGAAACGACTGGACAGACTTATTTTTAGTGGCTACACATGCTCTTTTAGCATAGAGAACCTCAAGCAGATTAAATTTATGTCCAGGTTTTGTGTGATGCATAGCTTATCATTATAAACACCTGTGACACCTCCTCCTCTGCCAAAGCGCTAGCTTTGACTCTGCAATTATGTCGCCGAGTCCTCACCCATTGTAGATTTTTCCACCACACTATTCACCCCGCTGTGAGGGCTCTAATGCCAGACCTGGGGGACTACTAACTCCACCTAAGGCATCCAGACTTCCCCTACAGACACTGCTCTCATTCTCACTAGCCCTCTCTAGAGACTGGATGCACACCTCTAATGCTGCAATCTTCTCTTTCACTGAGCTAAGTAATATGCACTTATCACAAGTAAAGCTATTAGTTGTGGTAGCATGAGATTTTAATTGCACACTTCAATGCACACTCATCAGATACTGATGGAGCAGGAGCTACAGAATCCTGGAGAACATGGAAGCTACTGCTTAAAAGCCTACTGAAAGAAAGGCCAAGGCACATTGATTCAAGCACAATTTCAATACACTCCCTTCAATACACCCGGTGAATGTCCACTCATTGGCCAACAAGATGGATGAACTGCTGCTACTCAACAGAACAAACACAGACTTTTCCAGATCTGCCACCCTGTGCTTCACTGAAACCTCCACTAACATGGTGCACAAACACCCAGACTCCCTGATCATTGTTCTTGGTGATTTTAACAGAGCAAACCTCAGCCAAAAACTGCCAAATTACAGACAGCACATTAGTTGAAGTTAAAGTGGCTTTATTGTCATTTCAACCATATACAGGTGATACAGTACATAGTAAAACGAGACAATATTTCTCCAGGATCAAGGTGCTACATATAAGACAACACAGAAGTACAAAGTTCCCATGTGCAAAAGAAGACAACATAAGATAACATAATATGCATGTGTGCAAACATGACAAAGTCAACAAAGTGCAAACACTGCAAACAGTGCAAACATCACGAGACAAGACAATGCTATTTGCACTGTGCTAATCCAAATATAATGTGCAAAAATTGTAGATGAATGTACATTTTTGTGTGTGTCAGTCCAGTCCCTGAGTGTTCAGGAGACTGATGGCTTGGGGGAAAAAACTATTACAGAGTCTGGCAGTGAGGGCCCATATGCTTCGGTAACTCTTGCCAGATGGCAGGAGGATGAAGAATTTGTGTGAGGGGTGTGTGGGATCCTCCACAATTCTTGTGGCTTTGCGGTTGCAGCATGTGTGGTGAATGTCAGTGATAGAGGGAAGAGAAATTACGATGATCTTCTCAGCTGTTCTCACTATCCGCTTTAGGGTCTTGCGGTCTGATATGGTGCAGTTTCCATACCAGACAGTGATGCAGATGCTCAGAATGCTCTCAATAGTCCCTCTGTAGAAGGTGGTGAGGATGGGTGGTGGGAGATGGGCTTTCCTCAGCCTTCGCAGGAAGTAGAGACGCTGCTGGGATTTCTTGACGATGGAGCTGGTGTTGAGGGACCAGGAGAGGTTCTCCGCCAGCTGAACACCAAGGAATTTGGTGCTCTTGACGATCTCCACAGAAGATCCGTCGATGATGAGTGGAGAGTGGTCGCTCCGTGCTCTTCTGAAGTCAACAATCATCTCTTTGGTTTTGTCCACGTTCAGAGACAAGTTGTTGACTTTGCACCAGTCCGTTAGCTGCTGCACTTCCTCTCTGTATGCTGACTCGTCGTTCTTGGTGATGAATACCACGTGTCATCGGTGAACTTGATGATGTGGCTCGAGCTGTGCATTGCTGCACAGTCGTGAGTCAGCACAGAGAACAGTAGTGGACTGAGCCCAAAGCCCTGGGGGGCCCCAGTGCTCAGTGCGGTAGTGGTGCTGGAGATACTGTTCCTAATCCGGACTGACTGAGGTCTGAGTACTGACTGAGGTGTCTCATGGCGTCATTAGCTTTGACGTGTTAACAGTGACTCTGCTTCATTATGGATCACATTACAGAACCCCATCATTGCTTATTTTTCCTATAACCTTAAGTTTAGACCCATAATCCATTCACTGTACATTACTATGTCCACGTGCATGAGATGTGGATTTAAAAAGACTGTCACACTCCACACACACACGCTCTCTGTCACACCTATACCCAGACCCACACACATTCAAGTGTAATCTCCATTTCCATCAGAATCTGTAATCAGGCCCCAGGGGGTTTTCAGCACACTATGGGCTTTGACAACAAAGACTGCAGACACAGAGAGAAACTTCAAGAAGAAACCAAGGACTCTGTGGGCCACGGGTGACTTTGGTTTTCAGACCAACTCTGCAAGAAAACTTGTACGGTCAGGGTACGCACACATGTACAGGTTGAAAGAGGAGACCAGTCAAAGGAAAGAAAATAATGAGGACCTTGGCATATACTTAACAGAGGAAAATGAATAAAAAGTAAATCATGATTTGTGCATTACATCTTGGGTCACAAAGAAGAAAGTCCCCGGTTCGAGTCAGAGATTCCTTTGGGTTCTCCGGCTTCTTCCCACCTTTGAAAAAGTATGCCAGTAGGCTGATCTACATGTAGGTGACTATAAGGCTAGGTCCACACTAATACATTTTAGTTTTAAAAGTCATCACTTACGCTATGTTCACGCCTGGAGTCCATTCTACTCTGGAGTTTTTGAGGCTTTAAAATGGAGGCTTTTGGAAACGTTGCTGGTCCTGTTTTTGTTTGAAAATATTTCAGTGTGGACAGCCAGAAACGGAGGATTTTGGAAACCTAGGCACTCACGTTTGCTTCCTGGTTGGGTCTTAGCAGTGACGACACATCCTTCCTTGGTTCCATTTTCCATCATGTGACACTTTTACAAAAATAAACATCAGCCTCGACTACCAGTGGTGAATGCAGCATGGATAATGATTTACAAGTGTGACTGTCATTTTTGTCTTTGCTGATATACAGGTAAATTCGGTATTTTATAGTGCTACAACTGCCTACATGTGCAGGTGGCAAGCTATTATTCGAGCTATCTGCAATCAGGCGACCAACCGCATAGTAGACAATCTGCTTCCTGTTTAAACCGGCAGTGTAGGTGAATAGTCATGTGATATGCGTTTTCAGGCGTGTTAGTATGGACAGAGATTATTTCTGACACGGACCGACTGGACGTAGATAGTTTTAGTTTTAAAATGCTGTTTTAAAACTAAAACCTATTAACATGGATGTAAACTTTATAGTTTATTTACTTTATTACTTTATTTAAACTTTATTTACCTAGGAGTGAATGTGTGTGAAATGGTACCCTGCAATGGCTAGAATGGACATGCATGTTCTATAAATACAGAAAAATCTATCAAGGCCTGGTATTAGGCATCCCAACTAGAAAAATTAAATTTCATGTTTTCGTTTGTTGTCTCTTGATAAATAGTACAGTACTACTGTTGCTGCTCTACTAGCTCATTGCATGAACTCCTCCCTAACAATCTATTCTTAGCTCTATTTATACTTGCATGAGAATATGTTTTTATTAGGATTTACAAAGCAATAATGTAGGTCATTCTGGATGAGGGTGTCTGCCAAATGCTATAAATTTTAAATGTAATATAAATGAAGCTTTTGGAATCTGTGTATGTTTGTTCATGACTTTGTGTACTTTTTGGAGACCCCTCATTGTGCCCTTTGCCCGCTTCGCACCTGTTATTTATTAACGCCTCGTCATTACACCTGATCTGGATCGTCAGGATGCCACGGGTTTTGCCTGTAGTCCAGCAGGCATCTGGTGCCAGGGGCAGTCTGGGATACCGATCTCTCCACAGAGTTATTCACTGTAAAGGAGATTATGTTATAACTATGAATAATTCAGTAACTACAGTCAAAGTTGTGACATTATGTGAGGAAACAAAGTTTCCAGATGAATTTCTCCAGTGGAAAATGTGAATCTAGAACTTTTCTTTAGCCATTTTCTCTACAAACAATTCACTGGAAAGAAACACTGGAGCAGACTAGAAATGTAAATTCTCTTCAATTTAACATGCCCTTCTATTTTTTACCTCATAGTTATTATTCCATTTTAAATCTAACGTCTTTAAGTACAGAGCATTTTTTTTTTTTACCCATTTTGAATTTATGTACTATTCAATTACATTTTATTTGTATAGCGCATTTAACAATGGATATTGTCACAAAGCAGCTTTACAGAAATATAGAAATTACAGATAGAAAATTTGAACATGAACTACATATAGAACTATAGAATTTGCAAATACAAGATATGATGGTTAAAAGACATTGAAATCAAACTCTTATCTGATCATAGGGCTTGAGACATGCATCTGGATTTCTGTACATCTGTTTTGCGACAATGTCTATTGTTAAAAGATGTAAACAGGTCGATTCAATTTGAAAAAATAAATAAATAAACAAATAAGTAAAAAGTACAAGAGTTCTGCATTAAATTTTGTCTATTTAAAATTTTAGAATAGAGCAAACAAGAGACAAAACCAAAAGGATCAATTTCACTCTGCTTCTGACTAACAGCTGTGAAAACATCATTACATAATATGTATTATGAGGGCAAGTACGAGTGATCAGAATGGTGACATATGCACCATGACACTGACAGGTTAAATTTAGTTTTCCATATGGACTGTGATCATCCTGCTAAACTAATACACGCTGTAATTATAGCACCTCAGGCCTATTGAACTAACAGGGATGAACCTCTGCTGTCATCTTGTGGGCAGAACTGAGAAGAACAGATCCATGTAAGGAAGCTGACTCATAATACAACCTCTACTGTAGTCTGATTTTGATTTACCTTACTTATCCACAAAATATATTTGCCATGTTTATTATATACCTAATGCTGAACGCTGAAAGATTGCGTCTCTCATGCAAAAGAAAAAAAAATAATTGCTTTTTAAAATTTTATTTAGCAAAAATAAAAAATCAATTATGTAACAAGATAAGGTTAAAAAAAGCTTAAAAGGCTAAAAGGTCAAATCTTCTTGTAATTTAAAAAAGTTACAAAATGTAAAGCAAACAAAAAATACATTCATTGTGATTTTAAGTGTGTGTGTGAACAGATTTCTGCGGGTGAAAAAAATATATTTTACGCAAGTTTGTGTGTGACAGTTTATTGATTGCTAGATAGATACTATAGGTGTGGTTGCTAGGAGGTTTATAGAATATGACAGTCTATACTACAAATGAGAGAGGAGTAAACGGCAAATAGTAGAGTATGATTAAAGAATATATTATATTATATTATAATAGCAAGTAAAATTTATAAAATGTAAAGGGTAAAATGTTAAAAATGTTGATATGTTTAAGGATTATAGCGTCAAAATGCTAAAATGCTACCTGAGTTGGTTGCTAGGGTGTATCTACCCGGTTGCTATGAACAGCTAAAGGTTAAAAAGCTAAAGGCTATGTTAAAGCATTACAATTACAGCATATTTTCTTACTTTTAAAGGGAGTCTGTTACAGAATTCTAACTGCCAGCTGTCATGGCACACTAGCCTGTATAAAATATATATTATATGTATGTATATATCACGTACATATATATATTATATCAGTGGTTACGTATATATTATTATATCGGTGTCCAGCATGTGGCACCATTCACACACACTGTGTGTGCTTTATAAATAGCGGCTTGGCTAATCAGAGACGACGTCAGTCCTCTGCGCACAAAACTCACCCTGCATGTCATGTCCACTAAGATGCGTGAGCAGATCAGTTCTGGGTTTAAAACAAATATCTAGTTTGGGAATTTTCTGGAACTAGCCAGAATATTAATGTTCGCCTAATAAGTAGTTTTGTTTCTGAAAAGAAACAGCTAGCAACATTATCATGGGCTGCTTCTGACCTTCGACCTAAAAGTGTTTAATGATCATTCCTCACTCGAACACACAAGTCTTCATCGTCTGTCCCTATTTTAGAATTAGGTTCATAGTTAATAATTAATTCGTGTTTATTATTATTTTTATATACTGTATTATATTTCAATAAATGTTATATTATTATTCATCTCATGGTTATTACTTTGATATCGCAAGGAGCCGAGTATTATTATTATTGTTCTCATCTAAAATAGATTGTAAGAAGTTTCGATTTATTTAAAGGTTGGTCATTTTATTTTCTAATAAAAAATACTTTAAAAAGGGGATATTCCATGAGAATGATTTACTAATACATTTCCAGAGTTTCCCGTATAGACAGTACCATTTCCCCTACAAGTCGAATAAGGGCGTTAATTTAATTAATTAGTTAATTATTTCGTTAAACGAATACAATCAATACATGAACACAAACCTGGAGGATGTATGATAAAGCCCCAGAGGGAGACACATTCCCAAATTTAGCTGGAATTGCCACTGTGCTGTTGAAAAGGAAACGGGGCAACTGAGGGATGGCAGCCTGCCTCGAGGTAGGGTACACAAACCGGTATAATTCAAACTAGCAGATTTCAATCAAATTCAGTATAAGAAACGAAATCAAGTTTTGATGAGAAAATGAATATTTGTGTGCAAACTGTACATTCAATTGCTCCAGTTCAAAAGTGTATATTAATGCGCTTGTTCTATGTTATTATTTCTATACTAGCAAATCATTCAAAGGAACCTGTATGAAAGATGCGCCACATAATAAACAGATGTGAACGTGTTATTTAATGTGAGAGAAGTTTATTGAACATTCATGGAAGGAGACTCCGGTGTCAGAGCTTTGTACCAGAGGTAAAGCTGTAACATGATAGAGTTAGTGTTAGGGTGTTTACTGGTGCTCGCTAACAAATTTCAGATACCAAATTATTTGAAAAATGGAGCCTCATATTATTTAGCATGAAAAAAATCAAGTGAGTGTGAATGTAAGTACTTGGAGGTACGTTACAGGCACCTGAAAGCCACTGTACGTTCTAATACTCGCTTGGAAAGGGAGCGGCATTCAGGTTGAATCCTACATAGTGGACCTTTAAAGATGTTTTAACATAAGTGACAACAGGAACTAGCTTCCACAGTATTAACCCTTTGAGCATGAGAGGTACAGCTGTGCGTTAAATTACACCTCTCAAAAGCATGTTAAACAGTTAAACACTATAGCAAACCAACAACAAATGGTGATTTTGCAACTCCATGCTAACGAAGAAGAAATGCAACTTGTACACTGACCTAAGAATGTACATTTCTGTTAAGAAATTTTCAATTTTCAGCTGTGTGCCATTTACTGTGATTCTAACACCTCTACAGTAATCTCACAAGTGATACCTTCATTATGATACCAAAATAATGCAAATAAACTGTGTAGTTGCTGAGATATAGGCGCCTCAATTCATTTTAGGGTCCGTCATTTTCGAGCATAAGCCTAAAAAAGAGGCGTGGCTTTAAAGGGTTAATGTAATTAAAATAGTTCAAATGTATGATGCTGCACTGATTAATAAAAAAGATCTCTTTGGCAAGTTAAAGACATGATCGACTTTGGGGTGGTTACAGTAACTCTTCATAACATTAATTATTTTCCTGTAACAGCACATTCGCAAGAGTTTTAATCCTTACATAAGTAAGCCTCTGTAAAAGAGGTGAACACTGTGTTGCATACATAGTTACTGGTCACTTCATGAACCCTAACCCTAACCCTTCAGACTCTGAGGGTTTACGTTTTTTCACCTGCAAACAGACGCTCTGAAAAAGTATCTATATTATAATCCGTGTAATAATTACAGTCGACCTCGTTCTCTGAGATATCGGTTTAGTATATTGTCCAGCACCGCCACGGCAGACTGCCCAAATATAAAACGCATTTCACACGCATTTCAGATTACAGGAAGGTGTAGCCCTGCCTCATAGCAGTAAAACGTAATGACGCTGCAGTTTGCAACAGCGCTTTCAGCATTGTCCATGTGCGGATTAAGGAGTGTAAAAAAACATGTTGAGCTGAGTTTGTTTAGTCACCGGGTTATACAGCTGCAGACTGTAACACTCAGGGTTCAACACCAGAGTGCGCACTTACTCCAGCCATGAGGAGAGAAAACGTGGACTCGTTCATTTCTCTTTGCACGTTTCAGGATTTGTTTTTTTAAATCTAATATCTGATCCAACGACACCGCATGTGTTCAGCACAGAGCTCAGTCGGATAAGACGGTCGTAAGTACCGGGACGCAAACACAATTCTGTGTAAAAGTTCCGATTTCACTTTCATATGAAAACTTCTCAAATACCTGAATATACATCTATTAAAGATCAAACACATTTCCAAAAATTATGAACGAGATTACAATATATTTAATCTTATAAGAAGAACTACGTCATTGCTAATATTCCCAAATACTGCTGTATTCACAATCCATGTATTCACAAAATGCCTAGCTAATAATTCATATCTAAAATGTGACCTCCTTTAATGAAAAGTTCTACACTTTGGACTTGAATGAACACTGAAGCGTTTCTGCTTCCATTTTACACTGATGAGGACAAAACCAGACCGCTTGAGGTCATGTCTTACAAACCAATTATCTCTCATCTTTATCAGCAAGGTCAACAATAACTACACGTCCCATGGGATTCTTATTAAAGTGGCCACAAAACTTTGTAATTAAAAAAGAAAACACGGCAAAAGCTTTAATAATTGATATAGCTTACATAACAACCTTTTTTCCAAGGTTAATGATCAGCTGGCTGCGAGGCATTAAGCACTCTTAATCAGAGCGCCAAGAGGACGGTAAACAACACACAGCTTCAATAAAACGGCAATTAATTTCCTGTACGAGATTAGCTCATGAGCAGGCGCTGAATGACCAGAGAGCAGCTGCTCAAGGTTAGACATGTTATGCGCTCTGGGTAGTAGTGTTCGCTTTAAGACGACACGGGAAGCCTGGCTTCTCCCAACATTTCAATTAAAATGCAACAAACGTTCACCAAAGTGTCTATATGATTCATCGGTCATGGTGTAATTCATTTTAAATCTCAATATCTCAAGTTGTCCGATAGACAGAGCAGCATGCAGGAAAATCTCCTCTGAAGCCTCCGACACAGAAAGAACAGACACTCGCGTCTGTTAGTGTCTGTTAGCTGTTTGCGTGCTCGCTGTTTTATTGGGAACAACGATGAACGCTCATATTGGACAGCAGGTTTTATGGTGTCATTTTTTGGCCCCGTCTGGTGCAGTGGTTAGCACTGTCGCTCACAGCAAGAAGGTCCTGGGTTCGATCTCCGGGTCACCCAGGGTGCTTTTCTGTGTGGAGTTTGCATGTTCTCCCCGTGCATGCGTGGGTTTCCTCTGGGTGCTCCGGTTTCCTCCCACAGTCC
>JAQMYM010004618.1:0-12752 GCA_030014255.1 Parauchenoglanis ngamensis
CCTGTATATATAATCTCAAGTATGATGTATACTGTGTGCCAGGGAAAAAATAGTTTTTCCCCCCCATATACTGTATGTTCTTCTGTCTTTGTTATTTCACTGTACTAGTATTTTTGAAAGCACAATTATCGAAAGGATTATTTAATTTATTTTTGTATATAATTTGAACAGAATGATTAGGAACTTCTAGTAGAGAACCTGTTCGCTTTGCTGTGCATTGTTGAAAAACTGGTGCCTGACAGTGTCTTTTTAAAAACTTTACGAATAAAAACATTGAAAAGAATCTGTACCTATTAAAAACAAATAATTGCAGTCAATAGATCACAGTCAATACAATGAAGAAAAATGTATCATTTAATAGTCTGTGCAAAAAAAAACCCACAAAGCAAAGAAAACAAAATAGTATTTGTATTATTAATAGTTTCTTTCTCATCATCTCTCCATGCATATGTACATATGAACATAATGTAACTCTCCATACTTCAATGCATTTTTTTCTCTCTTGTTTTGTAAAGTAAGTCATTCTTTAACATAATAAAATCACAAGGCTATTTGTAAATTCATTATCATTTAAAAAATATGGCAGGTCAAATGTTAAAGATATCTCTTTTACATGTATAAAATCAGTTGATGCTTCAGTGGGCTTCTTAATGGAATAAGTGTGTGGTCATAAACATGGTTAATCAGCATTCAGTAAAAGGAACTAAAACCCTCCCTACTGAAACATAAAAATAACAATCTATGATGAAGTTCAGCGGACCATGTCAATATGCAAAATATCCTACTATCATTGCCAACGAATAAAGACTTGACAGCTTCCTCATTTAACAAACTCCACATACAAAGCATGAATAGGATTCTCATTATAAAACTTTTCAAACAGCAAGATATAGCAAGCACAAATACAATAGAACATAAACTTACAACAAATAACAATCAAAACAAAGAGATGAAAGCTTGTATTTCTGTATTCCCATCAGATATTCCCATACACATTCAGGTCAACCATGTTATCACCATAGCCCTTTAGAGAAATGAAATAGGCATGAAGACTTCACAATCTGCAGAGTACTCAAGAGTTGCCCAAGGCAGCCTAAACTTGTAAGCAAAAGTATTAACACAATATCCAGAATGTGATATTATAATAACTAAT
The DNA here is from genome assembly GCA_030014255.1 of Parauchenoglanis ngamensis. Taxonomy (NCBI): domain Eukaryota; kingdom Metazoa; phylum Chordata; class Actinopteri; order Siluriformes; family Auchenoglanididae; genus Parauchenoglanis; species Parauchenoglanis ngamensis. The sequence continues at coordinate 1,154 of JAQMYM010004618.1, forward strand.
TCAGTATCAATTTTAATTTAATAAATCAATTCTCTTATTAAATTCTTTTCAGGATTAAACATGACAAGATATAAAGGCAAGCTATAAAATGACCATGATAATAAAAGGTTAGTGATCATTTAAACTGAAAATATAAATGGAAATATGTGATGAGGATTACTTACAGCTGAACATCCACCACCAGATTTGTTATAGGCTTTTTTCCCACTAACATTTGGTGAAAAAAAAAAGATGGTTATTTATTTTTTTTTAATTGAAAATTTCTTGTGGTGCAAAATGCTCTATTATTTACTTAATAGGAAATTCTCAGAAATCATGCATTAATTCATTTACATAACTATCACAGAGTTAAAACCAGTCAAATTTATTGTATACAATAGTATACGAAGTATTTAAAAGACAATTAAATTCTTATAATACAATGGTTTGCTCCTACAGACAACATAACAGCTGCATATACTGTATGAGGGGGAGGTGCTGTACATAGCATGTTACACGCATACAGATGCAGTCAGAAGTTTACATACACAGACATGAATGTCATTGCAATAATGGGCTTTTAATGATTTCTTTGAACTGTTCTTTTTGGTTCTTTTTGTTCTTTTCTGTTCATGTTTTGGTAGCCATCAATAAGCTTCTGGCAGAATTCTGTTTGGATATTTGACCACTTTTCATGGGTTGAGGTCAGGACTTGTTTTATGCTAAATATTAGCCTGCTTTATCCATACAACAACCAGCGTTGATGTGCGTCACATGTGTGTGTCACTGTGTTTTTCAATTGTCTAGCTGATGGTTTGAACTCATGCAGAACAATTCTTAGATAGTGCTCCTTCTTTATTCCATCCACTTTGTTTAACCATGCTTATCAGTTGCTTATGAGTTGATACAGCATTTTTATGGTTGAATGCCTCAGATTTACTCTTCCAATTATACCTCTGTTCAAACAACTCAATCTTTGTCTTATTTGACTATAAAATTTCCCTCAAGAATGCCTTTTCTTTGTCCATGTGGTCAACTGAAAACTTTCTTTAACAAATTTAATTTTGGAACAAAGGTGTCTTTCATGGACAGCAGCCTTCCAATACATGGTGATGTAAAAAAGCCTTGGCTTTGGTAGGAATGGGGAGTAATGGAGTACATGCAATGGTGTTACATAATTAGGATACAAAAAAGGTAACTCTATTCCGTTATAGTTGCAGAAAAAAAGCACTAATCATATTACTGATACATTTTGAAGTAATGGAAATTATTTACAGGATTACAATTTTAAAATGCAACAACTAATCAACAAAATCAATAAAACTTGGTAGTAAAAATAATTGGCAATAATTTAATTATTAGTTGAACTACATTATGAAACAGCCTGAGCATGCATTACATCACATTTGAGTGAAACGGTGGAGCAGAAACATTAGTAGTACTTTCTCTACGGTGGCGGACTAGTGATCAGGGGGTTGTGAGTTCAAATCCCAGCGTTGCCTCTGCTGAGACCTTGAGCAAGGCCCTGAACACTTAACTGCTCAGTTGTATAAATGAGACATCTGTTAGTCACTTTGGATAAGGATGCCTGCCAAATGACATAAATGTAAATGTCTATGGTATGAAACTTTACAGTACACTACCCTGCTGGCCTCATGACATAACTTGAGTTTTAATGTTAGTAATATTATCATTTGTTTGTGGGAATGCGAGAAGAAGCATGATGCTCCTGCTTAAACCGTCCATTAATAGCTTTGTTATGTTTTGTTGTTTTCAAGTAGAGAAGCTTTTTGATTCAATTAGCTCAAAAAAGTAAAAAGTTAAACTAGCCTATTTTTTCGACCCTGTTTGCGATTCAAAAAATAATCGATTCACTAATCTTGGGCATTGAAATCTAAGAGTCAAATGTAAATCTTTGGAGTCAATTCCAAACACTGAAAATGCAAAGATGCAAAAATGCACAGCAAGCAAAATGAAACAGGGAGAAGATATTTATTTTATCTTTATTTTGAATTTGTCTGTTCAAAATTTGAACAAATCATTGCTTGAAATACAGACATATAGCTGCAAAAAGTGAGGTAAGTGATTCAAAAAGTGATGAGCAGTAAACGATGTACATAGTCCCATCACCTTGAGTCTGAGTGTGTATTCAGTACCATTCATATATAATGATTATACTGAATAAGTATCAACGTTCATTTGGTCGACATGAGCACTTGATAATATTCTCATGCTGGGCCAGATTATCTGAAAAATGTCACTACTGTTGTAATTAGTGGACTGCTATTTAATTAAGCTTAGTTAACAAAAAATTATTATCAAATAATTATCAAAAGATAATTTTAAAAAATCAAAATAATTGGTAGTTGCCGCCTAAGAATTATATACAATATACGTGTATTGTTGAACTTGTCTGTATAACTTTGACCCTGTGTTGACTTCTGAAAACGCAACATAATTTCAAACTTTTTTCTATTACAGATGTATGTTTTGTGTTGTATCTTGTATAACTAGAAAGTAAAAATTCAAAGAAGTCAATGAAAGCCCAAAATTTGAATTTCATCTTACCAAGAAGGCAGAAGGTGCAAACTCGAAATAAATTTTACATAAATGGTTCTTTAGAAGGAGACTTATATGGCTGCATTGCACTTAATTATTTTAGTTTCCACATACCTGATTTTGCAAAGATCATCTGTCCTGTACATGCTACAAGTATCATATTAACAAGTACCATATGATATAGTTACAGCATCAAGCTGCATCACAACACCCTTCTACACAACAACCTACACATCAAATGAAACTTCTTGTATTTGTTTATCAATAAGGAGGGATTTTTTTCTTTCTTGTCCACCACTGGTAAACACATGAACTGGAACTGTGCCACAGTGTAAGATACAAGGCATAAAGGCATATATATATATATATATATATATGCATGTGTGTGTGTGTCTGTGTGTGTGTGTGTGTGTGTGTGTGTAAAGTATATAAGTATATACAAGTATCTAATATATAAGTGTATAAAGCATATAAAGTGCTTTACCTCTGTGGAGATGGGAAACAGGGATTTGAGAATCCGGTTGCTCCTGACACGGTACTTACACAGTTGTTTGACCTTTAAACATAGAAATTAGGTTATTTGCTTGTGTTGTTTATCATTTAACCTGCATATATATTTTATATACAGCATTGTCACAGCTGCTGGATTGAAACAATATCACAGAGCTAATATAAGGCACACAGTAAGTATGATCTAAGCCTACAAAGCAACTATTTGACAAAATATGTCACAATTTGAGATTTCAGTTACTGTATGTAGCCTAGAGAAAGCTGAGAATTTGTGCCTCCTTTAGAAAAATGTTTTGTTTCATTAAATGTCAATAAAGCTTTAAGTTTATATTGTTACTATATACTATACTTATTTTAACTATAATAAAATTCCAAGCTGTGATTGTTTTTAATCTAATGAAAATGCATAATAAAGATAGTTACTTAGTGTCAACACTCCTTTCAGGCTCTTGCCTTCTTCCAAAGCTCCTATAAAGCAGGAAAGGATAAAATCTTCAGGTTTGGCTAAAAATGACTTTAGACCATAAAAGGTATTATTTCTTTATGCTGACTTTGGTTTATCATGTACAGTTAATAGGAAGGAGATTTATTTGTTTTTCAGGGGAAAGCATCACAATAATGCACTGAAAATTTCCTCAGAGATGCTCCAGTCCTTTTTGCAAAATAGCTGTCCATAGAATAAGTAATGTGAGACTTACATGTTGGACAACTGATGAAGGTCACTGTGGTTTGAAAGCTTTTTCTTTCCCCTGATAAGAAACCTTAGATAATGCTGTCTTTAATCATTCTACTAAAGTCTGCATTTACTCTATTGAATAAAATGTTAAATGTAAGTAAACATTGAATCAAAATAAACACAAATGCATTGTGCAGTTTTACTTAAGAGCCAAGTTTGCTTTTTCCTGTAGTAATTGAGGAACAGAAAAAAGGAACAGAAAAAGACATTTAAAAAAAGCTAATCGCTGACGTTGTTTCACAGTTCTAAGAACTCTAAATAAAATCTATTTATTAATCCTGTTTTACTTTTTCTTGAATTGTGTTTATCACCCCATGGCTCATTGAATGACAATCAATCAGCTGATCTGTCAGTATTTCACACTGTTCTGCTTTGGCTCACTGCTTCCTGCAACTCACTTAAGCTACAAGTAAGAAATTAAACACAACAAGACATGAAGTTATAAAAAAAATTACAATAACAGAGCAATGTGATGCAGACTGACACTACATGGAGTCCCAAAGTACAATGTTTTCATATAACAGTTCATCCCAAAGTGTTTTCTTCTTCTTATACCACATACAGCAATTACTGTCTTTAATTTATTAAAGAATGATACATTGCATTTTTTTAATTGTTTATATGCAGTTTGTCATGTTACTGAGAAACATCTACAGGAGTGGAAAATACATGAGAAATTGTACTTCATTACTATACTTTTTACTCCTTACATTTTTGTTGTTAGACCTGACCAAAGTATTTGTTACAAATCACTAAGGCCTCTTTTCTCATCCAGCCAATGACTACATGCTATATATCAAATGAATTGGCTCAGATTAGCATCCAATCACTTCCATCGGTATAGAATAAAATCTATCAAGAATCACGCTAATCAGTCGTCTGCTCTGGCCTTCTCATGCTACACAATGTAGTTAAAGCTATAGCTATCTGCGTACATCTGGAGATTTTTTTAATTTTTTAATTTTGATACTTGAGTATATTTGAATATAGAATTTCTTCTACTCTCACTTGAGTACATTTGTGGTTGAATACTTCCACTTTTAATTATACGTTCACTTAATTATAATTCAGTACTTTGTCCACCCCTGGCCCTCAGTCCTGAAGATTTTCCCATGTCTGAAAATGTACTGTGTTACAAAGCACTGACACTGGGGACTCTTCTCTAATGTTAAATACACATTTCCCCTTACAGCTGGAACTACTGTCATCATATACTTTTATAGAAAATTCATCAACATTATCTGGCAAATTTGATTTAAAAAATCAACAGTGCTGTGATGTAATACGATTGTAGCACAGACATTCATATTGTTATGGACTGAAGTAACAGTTACATGAAGTAGTTCATGAAGTATCAGTTACAATATAGCAACTATAGCAACTATATGGCCACTATAAAAAGATCTGGTACGTTTGAATAAGTATTTAACAAAGAAAGAAAAGCAGTCATGAAAGATACATAAATAAGGGAGGAAGTTGGGTACAGATGACGCTAATCTGTTTTGTAAAAGAGTAACAATGATGTTCAACCATGCTTATATTGTTTTATGTCATTATGCCATTCCTAGGTCATTCAGTCTGGTAGTGGATCACTTTCAGTTTGCATTTTTGTTAAAACAAGTATTTAAAAACTGCACATGATGAGATTAGAGTAAAGCTCTCATTCCACAAGTTTATTAAAGGAAATATATGTGTACTTACATTACATCATGAGAGAAAATTAACACAAATAAGAGATGCTCTGTCAATGAAGACTGCCCTTGCACAAGATAACCCTTTTTAACCATTTAATGACAGACACATGACATAATAATGACTGTCTCTGTGTGTGCGTGTGTGTGTGTGTGTGTGTGTGTGTGTGTGTGTGTGTGTAACCCTTTAACGATGACAAGTGTCACCGGTGGGTCCAGTTGCACATTAATTAGCACCTCTCAATTTCATGCTAAAAAGTTAGCAACCCCCACAAAATACATACACACTTAATGGGAAAAAGCTAAACTAAAAGTAAAAAACAACATTTCCACCTAGACAAAACACAATTTATGGGCCAAAAAAAGTGTGATACAGGGGTTAAAGGTTAAACTGAACATGTGTATTTCAAGTCAAGTAGCTTTAATCTTTAAATCATGTAAATGTAAGTGTTTACATTTAGCATGCCAATTAAAATGTACTTTTCTTTCTGGCAAAATGTATGTATAAAAACAGCCAACAGATGAGTCTACTTAGATTAGTTCTGGGGGAATCAGGCTCTGTCTGTCATGCTCCTCATCAATCCCACTGACCTGACCCTGTTGATTACAAGAGTAAAACAACCACATCAGTCACTACAAAAGTGTATGACTTTACAGAGTCCTCTTTAGCATTCATCAGGGCATCTAAATATGATGATTTTATAGTCACTGGTATGGAAAAAGTGGTATACAACTAATGCATGTTTACCTGCGAGACATTCTGGAGAGACGACTCCACATCCTGTATAAAAAAAAGTATGAGGTACATTATTTTTAGGATAATAAACCACTCAGTAGTGTATAGTACAATAGATAAGTCTTTATGTTTCTGTAGAGAAATCGTGTACTGACAGTGGAGGTGGAGAGTTGACAGATGTGTTTATCTATGAATTAGTCTCTGGTACATAAAGTATATATTTGCAGAAGTAACATGCAAATATAATTATTAGAGTAATTCTTCTGAGACAAAAAACAATATTTGCATTGTACAGTTTATGACAGATGACTCACGCTACTTACTACAAGTGTACAATTCTGGCATGCAATAGTATGATAAATAAATTAATCCTTTTTTCATCAGAACCATTGTATCAGTGCCAGAGTAGCAATGAAATCACCAACAAAAACTACTAGTTTTGTCTGTATTATTATGGCAATACTGTTAATTACTTACCCATTTGGATTTCTAGATTGGAGCTCTTCAATCTGTCTCCTGATGGTGATGTAACAGAAAAAGAAATAAGTCTACAAAGCATTACAGTGACCAGGGCAAGGTGTGAATAAGCATGTGTGTGTGTGTGTGTGTGTGTGTGTGTGTGTGTGTGTGTGTGTGTGTGTGTTTGTGTGTGGGGGGGTTCAGCCTGTGGTGTCCCTTCCTGGGTGTATTAACACTTTGCACCCACCCACTGATTCCTAGATTGGCTCTGGATCCACCTTATCTCTCACAAGGATAAATCAGTTACTGAAGATGAATGAATGAATGCCTAACTGATATTAGCTTGAATATATGAATTGCACATATTCACGTAGTGCATTAAATATGTATAGCAGCAACATGCAAAGTTCATTACATACATCTTAACAAATTTATCTTATGGAGATACTCTTTATCTACTATCTTTAGCTTCATTCAGACTCACTTGTATTTCTTGGTCACGAGGAAACATGCTGTTCCAAATAAAATGATGGTTCCAAGCACAGCAGCTGCAGGAATAATGATGTGAAAGTAATTTTCTTTACCTGGAAAAATATGTTATATAAAACATTATTTAAAGACACAAAACTGTAACTTTATAGGAATTTTCCATTCTTATGCACTTTGTATTTTACTTAATGGTACTGTTCGTAGGGCTAAAAAGAAAATATTTGCCTTTAATCCTATGATAATTTGCTAATGTTTTTGTTCATTAATGTAATCTATTTCATATTATGCACTGACGAGTTTCTGAAGATGCTGTATTTCTCATTTCTTATGCTGTTACAATGTGTCATGGTGACTGAACACATCAAGGTCAGAGGTGACAGTACATTAGCTGCATCAGCATCTCCATTCTCCCTTACCACCTCCCATTTCCACTTTGCCCTTCAAAATGTCCTACACCAATAACTTTAACAATAACAGTAACAAGATAATCTGAAGATTTCTCAAGCCCATGATATCCATCATTGTCTGAATAACACCAATCTCACTACTGTTGAATTTTAACAGCAAATGGTACTTGCTTCATTTTCATGAAACCTGACATAAACCAACATGAATAGATCAATGGCATCTTTTATAATGTTTGCCACTGTGCATTTTTAAAATTAACCTCACTAGGCAATATATGACACATCATTCCATCATCTCACATCATTCTCACATAGCAGAGTAACACTGAGCTATAACTGTAATGACAAAATTTGTTACTTGACTCAGATGTTATTTCAATGTGACATCAAAATGTACAAAAGAAGCCTTTATTTCAACTGATGCCTATTGCAAAAAATCTTTAGAAAAGTTTAAATCGGATTGCCATTTGCCATAAAGGGGTATGTAAGTGTCATGCAACCCTATAAGCATAACATTTATGAATGCTTTGCTTACACACAGTATAAGAATCACATACTTGTGTATATAGGTCACCTCAGAAACAGGCAAATAGTGATTCACATGTAATGATTTAATTTAACTTTTGGAAAATCCCTGTATCAGTGCTACGGTGTATTTGGAGTTAAAGGTCCACTATGTAGGATTCAACCACCTGAATTCCTCTCCCTTACCCCTCCCTTTCCAAGTGTGTATTAGAATATACAGAGGCCATCAGGTGCACGTAGCGTACGTCCAAGTAAATAATAAATAAATTCATGCTCCCTTGCTTTTTCTGTGCTAAGTAACATGTATGATCCTCCATTTTTCAAAATGTGGGTTTTCGAAATGGTTAACCAACACCAATGAACACTGATTCCTCTTATTTCTTCTTCCTAATTTTCCTCGCTTCTTCTTACTTGTTCTTTCTGTGCTGACTTCTAAATTCACAATGTCATTTATAAAAATGCAAAACATAGAAGGCATTCTCTAAATGTCTGTTCTGGGCTACTATATCTGCTCAACACAGCAGCTCCCTAGAGGTGGACCTGCACACTATGTAGATATAAAGAGCTCATTCTAAGCTAATAAAAACACAATGAATAGTAGTTACAGGTGATACACAATACACTAGTGAAAACATACTCATGTATACCATGGAATATATACTCTGTTTCTGCTATTAGATACCCTCCAAATCCTAAATAGTGGACCTTTAAATAGAGTGTTTGATTTATTCCTCTACTATTCTTCAATCAGCTCAGACAAGCCAATCATAATATAAACATGATTTATGAAGGACACACAATCTAACTCGTCTTACGTTTTATGTATATCTTGTGAGTGACCTCAGATTTCTTGTTGCCGTGGAAAGTGACAGTGCAGGTGATGTCCTTGTGATCGTCCTCCTCTGTGGCAGTGAAGGTCAGCAGGGACTCCACCTCCCAAACTCCATGGCCATTGTCCTTATAGGACAAACGGGGTTTAGCATCTGTACGACTCCATTCAATAGTTGGGTGGTGTGTGGGACAGGTGTGTCTGATATAACACTTAAAGACGGCAGCTGATCCTTCTGTAAAGGATTCTTCATGATCCAGAGTTGGTTTGTCAGGTACAGCTGCAGACCAAGTACAATGGTATAGTTATTACAATTAAATAAAATCATCTCAGAAGCTTCAAAATTAAATTAATATCAGCATTATATTAGGCACAGGCTGATCATCTATTGTAGTCTATCTTAAGGAGAGAATTTCCATTCACCTGTTTACATTAGGACCTAGTTGCTCACAAAGAAAAAATATTAAACATGTAATTTTACCAAAGCATATTATTCAACAACTTATTACATTATTGATGCTACAGCATTGATCTGGGTTCACAAATCACAAACCTGGGTTGAATCACAGATGAGGTTAATGTCTCTCGATATTTAAATATTGCCAGTCAAGCATTTTGTGAACTATCTTACATTTTATTACAGGTCAGCCACTATTAGCAAATAAATAAGGAAAGAAATAAACAAGTGTACCGCCAAACTCCTAATAAAGTGCTGCATTCCAAGACTCATTAATTAATTCCACTAAGATAAATTATGATAAGATAAATGTTTTATTTTTCAATGAGATGAACCCTTTACTTTAAACCTATACATAAATAACCCATACACAATATTAATATGAACTATAAGATACATTGATGCTGTGTGAGTTTCTTTTCACCATTCATATTTTCAAATACAATGTTTTTAGATTTTCTAATTTTAGAGAATCTTGTTAAATATATTATACTTGATCCCATTTTTTTCTAATTTAACCAAACATTTTCCTAAACAAATTTAACCAAACATGTTAATGCAGTATGTTCAAATACATTTTACTGACAGTCTACTTATTCCATAAATTGCAGAAGATTTATTAAAATATATTTGATCATTATTGAAATGCTTATCTTTGAGAACACAACACAAAGAACACATGGTAAAAGTCAATTTCATAATCAAACTCACGCTTCATATTGATGGTCACACAGTTATCCACAAAAGAATATTTATCCAGAGTTGGGATTTCAACTCTGAAACAGAACGGCCCGTTGTCGTGGTTTCTCACTTCATCTATCTCCAACGAGCAGTTTTTCTCACCCAATCTGCCAATTAGCTTTGTGCGGTCCTTGAAGCTATCTGCAATCGATGTATAATCTTCATCATAGATGCGATCATCTTTGTTTGGATGTTTGTGCCAGATTCCCTTCAGCCGAGAGTCAGGAAGTTGAGTTTTAGGGTAATTAAATTTACAGGGCAACACGACACAAGATGAGACCAGAGCCTCCACTGGAGAGACAACTTCTACCTTCCACACATCCGCAAAAACAGACACAAAGATCGCTGTGGAAGAAGATCAAAATATCAGTGAGCTGAGATGTAGAGGGTTTTTTTTTACTTCCAATATCAGATGTATTTAATAAAGAGTGAAATAAATGGAAACATCTGGTAACCCAAGTAAATGTTAGTCTGTACCTTGAAGACAAATCCAGCAGAACAGTATTTTTGACTGTGGATCCATGCTGCAGCTTAAACTGTTACAAAATCAATACATATCTGATGTCAGTAATAGTGTAGAAATAAAATAATGATAAATAAAATATTTATGTTACTAAATAATAGAAATAACAGTGCTAAGCACTGCACCACCATGCCGCCTGAATATTATTAATTATTTAAAGCAAATAAATTTGATAGTGAAGTAATCAAAGTAGTTGAAGTAGTCATTAGTTATATGTAATGATATAAACATGTGCAGCTCATATGTTGTTTGAAGAAATTGCAACACAGCTTTATCTACATTTATTTTAGAGTGGGAAATCCAGTTTGTTAATTCATCAAGACCAAAAACAAAAAATGAAAAATAGCATTTGCATTCCAATTAAAATAATTTTTTAATCAAAATAGAACTTACATATTAGGTGTGTAATCTTGCTTTATAACAACAGCTGCTAATATGCATTAATTTGTCATCATTGTGATGTATTAAAAGAAGGTCACTTCTTTGTTTCCCTGTATTCTAGTATTCAAAGTGTCTACACTTTGTATCTCATGTTTGCTTTCCTGGTTTGCACAGTGTTAGTTTCCTGGTTTTGTGATTTAATTTATGCCTCTGAACCTGTCTGCCATTCGCACGGTCCCTGCCTGTTTTTGGATAATGAATCTACCTATCATTTTGGTAGTTCTGCTCACCTGCGCGTTTAATAAAAAGACTGAACTGCACCTGTCCTGAGTTTCCCTGCTCAAGACATACAGTATGACAGTAAATTGTGTGGTGAAGTTAATTAATCCTTCTCTAACAGGAAGTCAGTCTGATGTTATTCAACACCTTCTGATATATGAATTCAACAGCACTATATGATAAGATCCATCCATCCATTATTTATACCGCTTTATCCATCAGGGTCGCGGGGAAGCTGGAGCCAATCTCAGCATCTTCGGGCGAGAGGCGGGGTACACCCTGGGCAGGTCGCCAGTCC
>JAQMYM010004619.1:0-12742 GCA_030014255.1 Parauchenoglanis ngamensis
ACTGTATATTGTTTCATTTATTGTTATTGTTATTACTGTGTATTATATTGTACCTTTAATAAACCGAGTATTGCACTTTAAGTAAGTCATGCATCCTAATGTCCCATGTGCAGTCTGTACTGTAACTCTGATATCAGTATCAGATATCCTGAAAGGTAGACGACTATAATCTCGGTAGAATCTTACAGAGGTGTACAAATCATGCACTTTTGACACGGTCCCTTACTGACTAATAAAAATTACAGTGTAAAGGTTATGATGAAACGCCTTCCAGTTATACTGAAACTGTTCTATGTGTACATACACGAGCTCTTTTACACGTGTGTATGAATTATGAAAAGTTCCTTTTAACATGAAAGAGTTCCACTTGCGTGTGTTTATGGTTTTCACTGTTGTATGTGTATGCCACAAAATTTCACACATACTATATGTGTGCGTTGTAATATGTGCGTAAATTCCAACACATTTCTTGCTGTATAAGAGACACTCACCACCCACACAGACTTGCTAAATTGCTAACTTGATGGCTAAGCACAAAAATCCATGTGAGCCTGGTTTTCTCATCCCAAAGCAGCCAGCTACTGCAAGTTGAGACGGGATACAGTCAGTCATCAGGTGATGGTGATGAAGCCAGTATGTTACTGTCTCTGTGTGTCTCTGCCCAAACTGCTGACACGCTTTTGTTTTTGATAGAAAATCACACTATTTATGCTTTTGGTGCTCTACATGACATCAAATCTGTAAGTATCTAGGACCTGCACTGCCTGCTCTTCTCTTCTCACTTTTTCTCTTTCTTACCCTCAACGATCACATCAATAAAATAAGTTTTAGATATACAGTATTAACTAAAATTAAAACAAGTTATTCGATAATATTTACATCCATATTCAATAATTTATGACTCATATAACCACTCTTTACTACCGTGCTGAGCAGACAAGCATCTCCGAACACACAACATGTTGAACCATAAGGGGTTAACAGGGGAATACAACGTCAGGTTCCACTCCTGTGGAGGTCTCAGTAAAACATGTCTGATCTGACAATGCACCCGTGGTCTAAAATAACTCGATTACTAAAGTTTGCTTTAATGGATTCCTGAAACATATAGAAAATCACCAATCCCATCTTTCCACTGAACATAATTCAACTGTCCTTCATTGTTTTGATCGACACGGACGCTGTGTTTAATGGCTGCACGAGGCCTCCAGCAGTTTCTCCTGGAACTCCAGCCACGTTTGTTGTTCTGCTTGTTTAAACTTGTAGCTGAAACACTTGTAGAAAACGAAGGGAAAGGTGTCGTGTGAGACAGTGAGATAATTGGTGTTATTTATATGGTTGATATTTTCTCTCCTTTTCTGTAATTGTGTGTTTGAACGGTTGATGATGGAGCTTCCTGTTTGTAGGAGGACAGACGCAGTGCTGCAGTTCTGCTGATTCAGCATGTCTTCTGTTCTCTATATAAAGTTTCTGACTCTCTGAGATCTTCTGCACTCGTCCTTCAGTGAGCATCGCGTTCCTCTTCTACGTCTGCTTCCATCATGAAGCTCCTCGCTGTAGCTCTGCTTCTGCTCCCACTCTCGGCCTGTAGGGCTGCAGTGGTGGGGAATTTTATTGTGAGCTGTCCGCAGTTCTTCTTTACGCAGAACGGAGTAGTGCATCCTCCTACGAGGTTTATTGATCAGAATAATCAGAATCGCTATAAACAGATCTGTCAAACTCTAAATGGTCAAATTGAGTTTGCAACATTTTATGACACAACGCACAAGATCCCTGTTTATTCAGCCTACAGGTTTTCTGGAGCAGGGCAATGTAACAGACAGGGCGGCTGGTATATTGAACCTCAGGTAAGTGCAACTTGAAGTAACTTATAACTTTTTTATACTGTAACTATTTATTTTATAAATATGGTTTATATTTCTATGGTTTCTATTGGTTTATATTTTCTATTTTATACTGACTCATTTTTAAATTTTTAAATGTTTAAGGTATAAAACTAAATGTTTCTTTCATTATCTAAAGAGATCAATAATAATAATAAAAAAATAATAATAATAACAAAATGTATCGATATTCTATTTGTATTATAATATTTTATAAAAACTATTATATTTATTAACATTTTAATGAATGTTAAATAGTAAATAAATTATAATATAATTAAATGTATATTATAATGATAATATCAGTAAAAAGCATTGTACTTAACTTAATTTCTTTTAAATTAATATTTAAATTAATTATGATGAATAATTATTATATTACTGATTGGTAATTCTAATAATATTTATATAAACTAATACAAATAATGAATGTTATATTATTTAATTTTTAATAAATGTTTATTAAAAGTATGAGACAATACACAATAATAACAATAACAAATAAAATAATGTTTAAAGGTTTTATACATTAAAACTACCATAAAGAGCAGTTAACAGCACTAAACAATATTAATATTAAGAGTGATGACCTTTAACCTTTAAAATGTGTCAGTATTCACAGGTTCACTGCATACAGGTTCTGTTGTATATTATATTACTGTATATTAGCTGCTGTGTTCTTCTGTGTGACTCTCACATTGCTGATGCCAGATTACTGAGATCACTTTTTTACTGATACAGCAATGCAAAAGTCATAAAATAAACACATAAGACAAAATTAATATTGCAAAAAAAGAATTTTGCACTGTGATGTAAACATATTTATGTTAGAGTTCCTACATATCGTCCTATAAACTGGGTTTGTGTGTGTGTGTGTGTGTGTTCCCCTATAGCTGGATGATGCATCGCAGGGAGGAAACATGATAACAGATTCTGCTAGTAGTGTTCCGGGCCTTGGAACTAATCAGGCTCGGAATGGCGATTATGCTAAGAGTGGATACCATAAAGGGCACCTGGCTCCAGTTTCGCACCAAAACAGCCAGAGTTGTGCTGATGCCACATTCACGCTGACCAACGCAGCTCCACAAAACTCCTCCTTCAACAGCGGGCAGTGGAGGGTAGCAGAGCTGAATATGAGTAAGGTCTTGAAAAGCAGTTGTGGACCGGTGGCGTATATTGTGACTGGAGTTGTGCCGGGTAATACTGCATTACGTAATAGAGTGCAAATTCCCAGTCACTTCTGGTCTGCATACTGCTGTCTTGATAACAATCAACGTATACACTCAGGTGGATTTATTGGATCAAATTATGCAAATAATCCAGTGCAGTACATGAACAGGCAGGATCTTGAGGGTCAATTAAGTACTCTGTATAATCAAAATTTCGCTTTGTTTGTTGGTAGTTTATGTTAGATGCAGAATATCAAGAAAAGCTAAATGATAGCGAAATGATGGGAAGATAATGAATTTACATTGTGAAAAAGCCAAAAACATACAAACAATCAAACAAACATCCTCCCCTACACACATACAGCTTTACAGTTATTCTGGTGTGCAGTAACTTTCTTTAACTATTTCAGAGTCAGTATGTTTGATGAGTTCAGCTTCTGTCCTGTATGTTTCTAATTAAGTGTCACAACTTCTATCCTTTAATAACAAGTTTATATTCTATACGAATATGTAATGTGTCGCTTTGCATATCTTCAGTCTTTTTAATCAGTTCTGTCAGTAAATCAGGACTGAATCGTTTCTCACGTGTCATTAAGTTGGACCTTGACTTTCTTCAGCATTTCTTCTTTTATAAATTAATAAAGAAGCTAAAATGAATCATGTCTCCTCTTATTTACTGCATTGCACAGTTCTCAATAAACAGTTCACAATAAAGAACACAACACGAGCATCAGGGGCTACACGTTACAACATAAACACAAGGGAAAAGTGTCAGGAAATGAAATGATTTTACACACTGAAAGTCTCCAGATACTCCGTTACATCCGTCTTAAAAAGTTCAAACCTGGGATTCTTCCCAGACCTTTTCATTTCATCTACAGAACAATGCTCCAGTGTAATCATCACAAAATGAGAACACCATGTAGAAAGGAGAGCACATGAACGCAGCATCGTCTCTGTTGGAGAATTTCTTCTGTTCTGTAAATAAGTCACAGCGGTCGGTCTTAGACGAAAAGGAGAGACGTTTATTCTTCCTCTGCAGAGGAACAGACAGAACATCTAGAGTGAGGCGTAAGCAATTTCTCATAGCTTAAAAACTCATGAATATTCATCATAATATAGAAAGGGCGTGGCCAAATGCCTACGTGTCCTTATTAGGTAATAACAGCTTCAGCAGCTGCTTCTCTAGAACCTTTATTCTTTATCATTCAACTAATTAAAGTCAATTAAGGCCTAACAAAAGAACTTAATTCTGAGACTTTACAACTGGAAGTACTATTTTTTATTTCTCAAATTTTTTATCTTTCCTTCAGTCTAATCTTCAATTTATCCTTCATTAAATGTGCCAATAAAGCATGGCATATAAAATTAAATAAGTTTTGTTAATGTATATAATTACTGATGTATATATTGGATGATATATTTATGGATTTGTTGATGGGTAGACTAACCAATATAATTAAAGATAGTCACAAAAATCCTCCGTACTTGCATGTGTACGGTTTCGCCAGTGTAAATCCTGTCGGTTGCCAGGTTCACTTATCGGGTTGCCTTTCTGACATTTTGAGGGCAAGCACTGAGTGAGTGAATTAGTGGGACAAAAAATGAAAATGGCTTCAGAATGACACCCCACTGATTACTTGAACAATCAGTGATTTGTAGATCCGCACAGTGGAGCTCACACCCAGCGTCTCGAGAAAGCCTGGCTGAAGTGCAAGGCTACTATTTGGAGATTTAGAGGAAACAGGACAGGAAAAAATCCTGAAGCAGCACCTTTCAGTCATCAAATGAACTCATTGGCTGGGAGATAAACAGAGTCAGGGTCCCCTTGGTAGACTGTTTAAAGATATTACTCAGCAGTGTTGGAATGCACCACAAGGAACACCAGATATTAGGTGTAAAATGTTAATAAAAAACAAAACAAAACAAAAAAAACCCTAAAGTATGGCTCAGGGTATTTTGGAGTCAAATGTGTATTTGACTGTGAAATAACGAAGAGTGCTATATCTGCCCTGTTGGCTATATATATAATAACAAAACAAAGTTCATTAGAAGTTTAAAAGTTTCATATTCAGGCAAGTTTTAATTCATAGTGTGTAGCATGTGTAGATATCACTAGAGGTGAAATGATTATTCAGTTTATCAGTTAGTTCATTAATCAGCAAGAACTGGGTCAAGGGTAGTTTTAGATGTTTAACAAGTGACTGTTAACTGAAACATATTTACAAACCCCAGTGATGGTCATTAATGATTAATGAAGTTGTGACTGGAATACAGGCTTGTAACGCTTAATTAGTTTTATTGTTATTGAATTGCTTGTATATTGATGATGATCAACATTTATTGTAATGAATAATTAGCTAACGCTACATGATGATATCTTTATGTCCTGACTTTACTTGGTGAGGCACATGACTGTTAACTCAGTATGACGTAACATACGTGATCACGGCAGTGTTATTTCAAAATATGAATGTGGAAGAATCAGAAGTGGTGACAGCTGTTCCTGCCACTGTTGTGCTGCATGTTCTTGTGCTGTTTTTCAGTCCTTGACCACCAGGCTCACTCAGACATTCCTGTCTCATCAACTACAAAGCATCAGGTAAGGAATGGATGCTCCGCTTCATCTGGGATAATGGCAGGCCAGCTGCAGATGGCTGGAAGGTGAAATCCATGCTTTCTACCTATTGTAGTATTTAACATATGCACTCACATAATAAGTTAATGTCAGATGTTCATAGTGAATTGACCCTTTATAGCGAACTTAATTAATAACAGTCCATAAATGACTCAGTTATTAAGTCAAATTAGTTATGATATGTTAAACATTAATACATGAACTTCTTTGTTATAATTTATACATGAACTCAACAGTAATTGCCACATCTATCACTACTGCTGTTTTCTGCTCCTTATCAAACACCACTATGTCTGGTTGGTTCTCCAGCAGCTGCTTATCTGTCTGGAACTTGAAGTCCCACAGGATCTGAGCTCTGTTGTTCTCAACCACTTTCGGTGGTGTCTCCCATTGAGACTTGGGAATTTCTAGCCCATGCGTGGTGGCAGATGTTTCTGTACTCTATCCCCACCACTTGGTTATGCCTTTCAGTATATGCTGTTCCAGCTTACATCTTTCATCCAGCTTCTATGTGCTCAGTCTCAGGGGCATCTTTGCACAGCCTGCACCTTGGGTCCTGCCTACTGTGGTAGACCGCTTCCTCTACAGACCTAGTGCTTAGGGTCTGTTCTTGTGCTGCCATGATCAGAGCCTCTCTGCTGTCCTTCAGGCCTGCTGTTTCTAGCCACTGGTAGGATTTCCTGATGTCAGCCACTTCCTCTATCTGCCGGTGGTACATTCCATTGAGGGTCTTGGTCTTCCATGATGCTTTCTCTTCCTTTCTCTTTCTCTCTTCCTTTTCTGTATCTGTAAACTGATTCATGAATGTACTACATCAAAAATGTACTGCTTGCAATCCTGAATACATGTTGAACAACTTTAAGTTAATGCTTTACCCCTGTTACAAAATGCTGACACTGGAGACTCCTTCAATAAGTAGCAAGTGTATTGGGATGTCTAATCCGCTTTTACTCCTCACCAGGACTTTGTGGATGTGTGGAGAAGAGGTGAGGTGGCTTGGATTGGTCTGACTGACACAGAAAGGGAGGGAGTCTGGAAATGGGTGGATGGTACAGAACTGATCAATAAGTAAGTGCTCATTACACTAAACCCTTCTTAAATGGATTACAATGGGATTTTGTTTTGTTTTGTTTGCAAAATAACAAACAAAAGGTATCATTTTCATCCTCATTCAGACTCAGAAAACAAACTACTACGTGTGAAATCACTTTAAGTAACAGAAATGTCCCCACCATTGAGTATAATGAGTGTAATCACAGATATAGTGTGACCTGGATGATTAAAAACCGTCATAAACACACTGGATACACTCACTACTTCTCTTCTTTCAGGTTCTGGAGTAAGGGAGAACCCAACAACCTTTGGGAAGAGGACTGTGCTGTATCTGGCTATTGGTCTAGCTCTGGTGACTGGGTTGATATTTCCTGTAATACCAAGTATAGCTGGATCTGTGAGCAGAACATTGAAAGCTAAAATGTTATATATGAATGAAACTTATTTCAGATCTTTTTTTTTCAATTTAATTTGATGCTTGTATTGGTGGAGAGAGAATAAAAAACAGACTGACCTGTTCCTGGACATACTAAAGGATCTACAACATAGAAATGTTGTGTTTGCATTTATGCTAATACACTTATGATTTGATATGTATTTCATATTTATACTTTTATGGCTAATGTGAACCTTATAAAATCTGGCATTATCAATTTATGAATTTATATAGGACAACTTATTAGACATGATGATGGAATAAATTAGTTCTCTGACAGAAATTAATTAATGGCGCACGAGGTCAGGCAAGGTAAGTTGTTTTTTTTTCAATTATCATAAACATTATCATTATCATCCACATGACATCCCTTTCAAATAACAAGGTAGAGCGTTTAATTAGTAAGGTCATTTATTGTTTAGATATTGGTGATAAAAGTATCTAACTATGAAATAATGATGGGAGAATAACAGAATAGTGGATTATGAGCAGAACAGTAGTGAGAATAATAATAATAAACAGCAAAACTGTAAGAAACTGCAGAATAATAAGGTGCATTGGAGCTTTCTTTATACAACAAGTGACTCATTATGGCTAATTATGCTTTACACTTTACCCAGCATACAGTTCTTTATATAAAAGAAGTTGATAAAGCCAGAAGCTTTCTCCAGTTAACTGGTTTGTATTTGTTCACCTGTCTGTTCCTTAGTAAGAGGAGCATATCTGCAGTAACCTTTCAAAGCTTATGATGGGATTATCAGTGCTGTGGGAATGAATGAGAGAGTCTTGGAGAAAGGATCAAAATCCCACATCCCAATATAATTTATTTCATGTACAGATAACAATACATATCATGACATAGCTTGTTTTAGCTAAGATTAAGTAAATAAATAAACATTTTATAAAATAAAAAAAGTAGTAATGTAGCATTTGCAGATTCTCAGAATCATCAGAAAAAGGTAAATAAGTATAAAACTGGTATAAGAGCATATTTTATAAGCTTGTTTATAATAACTGTGGACAAAAAATGTTAGCATTTGCCATCTAGCATTTTGATCCAAAATAATAATACTAACAATTAGATAATGCTGATCTTAATGATAAAATTAATTTCATAATAAACAACCTGTTCTCATGTAACTTGGCTGGGGTGAAAAAAGATGACCTCTAAGCTGCAGCTAGTAACCAGGTCTGTGCTAATGCAGCCCATCATTCAGAACAGGAGCGCAGGCTGCATACCCATTAAACTGTCCAAATGATGAAAAATATTGCCATAATGAGTGTGATTTTCACAACAACAAAATAAACAATTGAGCATAATATGAAACAATAGATGATTTTCTATCATCACATGATATATATAATCATCATATCGCACAGCCCTAGGTGCAAGTGATTTACAGAATAAATAATAGTGCTGAATGTCGAGCAGATAAAATCAAAGCAGTTTCCCCCCAAGCTTATGTGTGTGTGTGTGTGTGTGTGTGTGTGTGTGTGTGTGTATGCAACATTTTAAAGTCTGTTGTTTAATGTAAATACAGTTGCAGCCAGAAATTTAAATACGGTCATCATGGACATGAATTTCATGGTAATATGGAGCTTTCAGTGATTTCTTTGAACTGATCTTTTTCTGTGGCAGAATGACTGTGCAACACATCTTTAATAGAAAAAACAACACGTTTTTTTATTTATTTTGGTTCTTCTGAAATCAAAACAGGGTCAAAATTATACAGCACACCTAATATTTGGTTAAATGATCCCATAGCGAGCTTCACCATGACGAGATGCTTTTGGTAGCCATCAACAAATTTTTGGCAGAATACTGGTTGGACATTTGGCCACTCTTCTTGGCAAAATTGGTTGAGTTCAATTACATTTGTTAGTTTCCTGGCATGGACCTGATTTTTAAGCACAGTCCACATATTTTCAATAAAGTTTAGGTCAAGATTTTGGTTAGGTCATTCCAAAAGCTTGATATAAGTCTGCTTTTGTCTTGTAAGTGCCAGTTTGTGCCTTTTTGAGCTACTGAACTTTGTGAACTTCACATCAGCCCCTGCACCTCACATGTCCCCAAAGTTCATGATTGTTTGCACCTGTTTTGAGTTTGTGTTCAGTTTCAGAACTTTCAGAACCACTTAATTAATAATAGAATAAATAAAGCGGGTGTGTGTAGATTTTTGAGCATGTGTGAATAATTCTGACCCTGTGTTGATTTCATAAAACCCAAAATAAATTAAAACTTCTGCATCAAATTCTTGTTTTATTTCAATAAAAGGTGTATGTTGTACAAATATGCTTACAAGAAATGAAATGAAAGCCCAATATTGCCATGAAATTCAACTGTATCTTTAAAGTCTGAAGGCCATCCTGAAAATCTCCCACTTCTCAAAATCGTACCAGTTGGTGCACTGGCTAAGAGAAACCTGCCCCTAGGTGTGAATAAGTGCTCACACGATGCCATGCAATAGACTAGCATCCCATCATATTTCATATTTGTGTATATTAGATGGCATTCCATAGTTTTTTGTGTGTGTTTACAGCTAAAATATGCTGAACATTTGACATATTGTGGTTGCATCAATGGTGTTGGACTTAACACTGCTCTTTTTGCTCAAGCCAATATCATGCAAGGAAAAAAAATCTTTCAAATCTTGCCTAAGGATGTATTTACCACATGAACCAATGTGCAGGATATTTTCTCCTGCTTCATATATTAATGGTTTAATTTTATACCTTTAATAACAAGTTAATCATTTATCTAGCTATCTCTGTATTATCATTTATTAATCCTTCATACAATAGTAAAGCATTTATGTGGGAAAGAAGAAATTTATTGCACCTGATTTCTCCTGGTTAAATGCATCTGTCTGCTCCTTGTTATTAGGATTGTGTGTGTAGGCAGTCACGGCGAGCTCGAAGGTCTGATAAGGTATGGAGAGAGTCCCACTTCAAAGGGACTGATTTAATGGAACATGTTTGTGACCTGAAGTTGAACTGAAGTTAAAATGAGGTCATTCTCATTGTACTGATTTTTTATATCAGATTTCTACCATATATGTACTTCCTTTCCCTTTTAACTATGTAATCAATTATGATAATTCATGTTAATATTATGTTCATTTTACCAATTAGCAAGAAGAATTCCTGTAACCAATCAGGGAACTGTCGTTATGCACAGTGACTTATATAACGGCATGTAACTCTTAGGTGGTTGGAGTTTGTGAATAAGAATAAACCTATTACTCTGGAGTCGACCTCATCTCTGTGAGTTGATGTTTTATCTGATGGTACTTAATTTCCACCAAGGTATCCAAAAATAAAACTAGTTTTATAACGCATCACATTCAGGCAATTATTTTTTTAAGAATATATAGTTCTTTGTCTTTCAGTTAATGGGGAAAAAGTTCAATTGACACTATTTACATCATCAGTTTTATCATAAGGATTAAAACAATACAAAAAAATTGCAGAATCTTAAAGGCATGTGTAAAATAATGAAATATAGCATATTAGACTCAATAATCACAGTCCAGATTACTGTCACTGTTAGACTTGTCTTGTGTCCATTCTCATGGCTCATTTAGCTTTAAAGTGAAGCTAGATTTCAGCGTCACAAAGCGTCTGAGTGCAAAAGTTTGTACACCGTTCAGACAAAATGAAGAAGATAAAGAAATGTAATTTATAGCTACAAAACATTGAAAAAATAAGGGCGCTGTGGTGTAAGAATATTTACTGACATGTCGTTGTGAGTACATCTGTTAGTTCTTTAAACATTCATTATGTTGGATTTCGTTGGTTTTCTTCAATTACCTCACGTTACAAAACAGCTCAAAGTGTGTATATTAAAATATGAATCAGTAAGGAATAAAACGCTCAGTGTGTGCTGTGCTGCTAGAAGAAAACGAGTGTGATGAGTTTCCTCTAACAGCATCTCTCCAAGTGTTTTATACCTCTATTCCAACAGTTACTATTTTTTATTTTAGTAAATAACACATCGTACTTTTTATCCGTTTCCAGTTACATTAATGGTTGCAGTAGCTATAAACAGTCGTTCCCTCATGAGCCTCTCTTTTTTTTTCTCTCTTGAAACTAATAAGACAAAAAAATGTCATGTTACCAAGAAACCACTAAGTGTAACTTTAAGTTTGTCCTAGAAATTCGGAAAAACTTAAAGTTAGTGCGTTACTTCTGACTTTTACAACAAGGTGACCCTGGAGACGCCTTCCATTCAATAAACATGACCTTACTTCATAAAGGTCAGGTCGTACATGATCAGGCTCTCTGCCACTCCGCGCACCACCATGCGGTAAACGTTGTCTCTCTGATCTCCAAACAGCGGGATCATCACCATCGGCACGCCGTTACAGATTCCCTCGTAGATCCCGTGGGTCGCTCCGTGTGGGATGAACGCCTTGGCCTTGGGGTGTGCTTTTTAACAGCAAGTAAAGAAAAGAAGAAAAATATTAATGCGTGTCGTTAAAGTTACTCACTGGTTTTAAAAATGCACCCTGAAGCGTAATACAGGAAAAGTTGAACAGCATGATTCTATATTTTAAAATAAAATTAAAAAATTAAGTCAAGCTACTTTAACGGGACTGTGTTCAGTTTTTCGATTCGTGTTGTAAACAAATTTGTATATAATTCAAATAATAAAAATAGTAAAAATAAATGTAATATATTATGTAAAAAATGTGACAGCTGTGGTGTTCACTACCAAATAAAACAGTTTCAGTTCTGTTACAAACATCTTTCATTTATAACAAATATTATTTTTATGGAACAAGAAATGTCTGTGATTTTCCATTAATGCAGGATAAGGAAATGCTCCTTTGTTATTAATACTCATCTAAACTGTTTAGTGTTAGACAAAGTTGAAAATATTTTCTTAAATTATATTTTGTTACTTAATGATTTATATTTCATTACATTAAATAAAGTTTACATATATGAACTAATAATATACAAAAATATTCAGAGAAGTCATTTTGTTGTGTTTTCTTTCTGTTTTTCTTGGTGAGACCATTAAAGAATTAAACTGACCATTGAACAAAAGTTTTGAGAAATCTGTCCTTAAATAACAGTGATTCTTTTTTAATGAACATTTAGGAGCTGTAACATTGGCTTGGAACGTGGCTGTGTGTGATATCAGGAAAACCTAACCAAGAAAAGCGTTTCTCTTAATTATGATATTTATTCTAAGCTTTCAGTTTTAAATTCACTCAAAATGTGCAAAACATTTGAAATGCTGTTAGTGTGATAACGATCTTCAGTGAGTTTTTGACCACAGTATCAGTATACTATTGACCACAGTACAGTCAGCTGTAAGTGTGGTAGGTGTGTGAGTATGGAAGGCTTTGTAGTAACAAACGTTTTTTATTTAATGTAAATTTAAGGGAGTACAAGTCAGAAGGCCATGCTGAAAATCTCCCACCTCCCAGATACTTACCATTGGATGGAGTGGCAGGCGGCACGGTGGTGTGGTGGTCAGCACTGTCGCCTCCTGGGTTCGATCCCCGGGTCACCCAGGGTGCCTTTCTGTGTGGAGTTTGCATGTTCTCCCCGT
>JAQMYM010004620.1:0-12739 GCA_030014255.1 Parauchenoglanis ngamensis
ACAATATGGTAGGCTACTGGGTTTGGATGTAATGATAGCTAACATTAAGCTAGCTGATACATCTCCTAACACTGACTTGCCAGCTAACTGCACTAACATTTCCACTGGAAAAAAACCCTGTCCTGTGGAGAAATGTTGACTTACTTTCCGCTTCTTTGTAAAGGATTTCCTCGTGTCCATTGTGTCCTGGGAGGAAGCAAATATTGCAAACGATTGATCATCAACCAAAGAATCCCCTCCTGTTACTTACAGTAAATAAGGCACAGCTTAGGCTGCTCCTAATATTTAATTGTTTAGTTGAACATTAATTTAACGTGGCCAAGGGTTCATTTTGAGGGTATATAACAAAAGAATAAGGTTTTAGCAAACGTTGGACATTGTGAGATGGCAATAGGGCTGACCTTACCTCCTCCAGTACCGAGCAGCAGCTTTACTGTCTGTGGCTGTACTGACGAGTCACTTCACCTGCCTGTGGTGAGTTGTTGTAGGTAACCATGGAAACCGGGAATGGCATTTCAGTGGTGTGTGTATTCTCATATCCATCAAGTGGAGTGGATTCTTTCGCGAAGCAATAGAAACAGTGCTGGGTGAACTCGTATTTAGTTGGGGTCCAAACGAATAATTATGAAATGTGATGGGACACGTCCACCTCAGGTTTGAAACTAAACCGCACGCTCAATCCTGTCAGGAGTTTATTCGATGGAGCCGCCATTTTTGTACACGCGCTGTTACTATAGTAACGCTGAGCCTTAAAGGGCGCGTGCTGTTCTCTTATTTCCGCATGTTGATGTAGTGCGGTATTTCAGAGCAAAAGCCAAGAGATAATCTTTTGATAAAAGGTCACTGCTTGATTTACTTCAGGAAAGTTAGAAAGCACATATGTATTTGCTGAGACACGAATTCATGCTAAATACCTTCATAAGTAGACTATGAATGTTATAAACTAATGGTTTCTGCACCGTATATAGTGCACACTATTGCTAATAAGGAATCATTTTGCTATAGAGACTTGTACTAAATTTACTTGAATTCATATATAACATTTCAGGCCACAACATGGTGAAATGCACATTCATTCATTCATTCATTCATTCATTCATTCACCTTTGGTAAGCACTTTATCTTGTTCGGGGTAGAGGTTGATCCTGAACCTATCCCAGAAAAGGGTGTGAGACAGGAATGCACCCTGGATGGTGCAACATTAAAGGGCACCATATAGATACATGAAGAGCATATGAAACTCAGTTCAAGATCAAGAGACTTTAGAGCTGTGATTCGTCAACACTATCCTCTGCGTGCCATCTAGATTTTCATGTAATCACAGATTACTCATATAATCACATGATAAACATGACATGTTTCATTTAGCTATAAACGAGCTCAAGCTCTAAGAATCCCTTTACACTAAAATCCTGATTGAGAGCAGTTTAACAATGCATTACAGCAATGAGCGAG
Source organism: Parauchenoglanis ngamensis (assembly GCA_030014255.1). Lineage (NCBI taxonomy): Eukaryota > Metazoa > Chordata > Actinopteri > Siluriformes > Auchenoglanididae > Parauchenoglanis > Parauchenoglanis ngamensis. The sequence continues at coordinate 1,456 of JAQMYM010004620.1, forward strand.
TATAAGTCAAGGTTATTGTTTTATGTAAACCCTAGTGAGCACATAAAGACTATCCCTGCTTGTATGAGAAGTTTGACTGGATAAACTAGATTAGGAATGTGTAGCAACAAGTTACTTTAAATAGTCTCAGCAATTGGACCAGTTTGAAACAGAATCAGTGAAGTAGAGCAGACAGTAGGCCATTTAAGGTACTTTTGCACTTTTGCACGTTTGGAAAATAACTTGGTATATTGGACTAGTTTTTAATCAAAGTTGTGAAAATGCAACATTTCACAGATTATAATATATTACCCTATCATTATACATACAATACATTACAACAGATAAATTCTGGGCAAAAGAAAACAAATTAGTATCCCCATTATCATTATCCTCATTATAAAAAAATAAAATAAAATAAAAAAGCAGGGGGGCCTGGAGCCATACGTGATAATACTTAATTATGGGATGGTTAAATTGTATAAAATGTAAGAAATGGGATCAGACCAGGCAAAATTTCCCCTATCCATCACTAAATCTTGCAATAAGATCTTCAAAGAAGGCTGTGTCTGTCATCATCTTCAACCATTTTGAAAAAGTAGGTATTATCTGACTTTTCCAGTGTCTGAAGATAATTCTTACTATGGTGATAAACCCAGCTATTGCCAGGGCAGACTCTGTTTTAGACACCCCTAGTGGTAGAAGGGAGTTGGGGAGATTCTGGTTATGGTGTGACCAACCACTCTTCATTAGTTTTAATCATTTGTTTCCAAAAGCGGAAATTGCACTAGTTCTGTTGTTTGCACTGACATAAACACATGTATGCGTGCTTCTTCATGTAAGTGTCCAATCAACCAATTACAGAATCAATAAAAAAAACAGACGGTAGAATTAAAAAAATTCCAGCTTTGGTGAGCCTATGCCAAGTGTAAACTATTCCTGGGTAATGAGTGTGGAACCTGAACCTGTGTTCTGATGCTGTAGTCAATCCGCCTCAAGGTTCAGCCATGTTGTGTGTTCTGAGATGCTTTTCTGCTCACCATTCTAGTAAAGAGTGGCTATTTGCTCTAATTTAGTGTATGGGCTCTAAATCTGGTCATTTACCTCTCTGACCTTTCTCCTCAATAAGGTATGTCATGATGTATTAAAGGAGCATGTCGTGCCTATACAACTTTGATTCTATTATTTTTATTGGTGTTTGTTTCACTAATTGCATAAATTGCCTCATTTGTGAGTTGTTTTGAATAAAAGTGTCTGGCAGATTTTCATGCGAATGTAATTTGGCATGTTTTGTGTCTTACCACAAATACACAATATGAATGCAAGGTCACATGCTGACATAATTTGACAAAGAACACCTACGCTAACCACACCTTGCTTTGCTTTTTTTTTTTTAGCACATTCTTTCGCCAAGTGATATCAGCTTCATGGTCAGTGATTAAGCAGCTCTTATGGACACACAATATGGACCTTTATCGACATGGAAACAATCATACTGGTACAGCATCACGTCCTCTGAACCAAAGAGCTACTTTTATGTCCTGTTTATGCAAGAACACAGAGGTATTTCCATTGTAGTACCATCATCCGAAATCCATTTGCAGTGCCAGAAATTGTGATGACAACAAACATCTATTCACATGAGGCACATCAGTAGAATAAACCTTAAAATCAGGTTAATTTAACAGGTCTAGTTGAACTGCATGTGCATCAAAAAAAAAAAAGCTTTTTCTGTACAGAGCTGCAAAGAGTAGAGTAATTTTCTTGAAGAAGGCTGTGCTTTAAACACATAATACACCTTTGATGATCAAAGGACCCTAACCTGGCATCCAAGCATCCATGACCAGGTTGAATATATTGTATTCCCTGATGTACTGATACCTAATGTTAAAAAAAATTCCCATTCAGGGGCAAGGTGACATACCCAGAGATGATTGTGTAGATTATAGCATTATGTATAATTGTTGGGTGTGGAGATCTGACATTATTTCAGGAGCAGTTTCCATTCCAGAAACGTGCAAGACATAAACGTAAAGCCGACTCCAATCTGACAAAATTAAAAGGAATAACTTGTATTATTGCACAGCCTTGCAATAATATACCTCGTGGTATAAGAGAAGTGTTTTATGCCTCTTATACCAACTGCTGTCACATGAGAGGCAAAAACCACTTGAGCATGTGTGCTATTATAGGAAAATAATTAACGTCAAGGTTTTACAGTAACTCTGCTTTACTCTGCATGCAGGAACTCTGCATGGATATGCATCACACCACTCCGTCTTTGATTATTTTCACTTAACAGCATACCCCCAAGTGTTTTATTCCTTACATAACTATTGTTAGTTTACTTGCCATCTTGTTTCCAATAAACACATAGTTGATCATTAATGTATAGTATTTCTCAAAAAAAGGAGAAAACGTTATGATCTGTAAACTCCAGGAGCATGACAGTAACTCTTAATAAGATCTTGGGGATTAAATCAAGAGTGCAGTGGATTACAATCTTGGATTTGGGAGAAATAAATCAGGAAGGGAAGACATGATAAAATGTCAGCGCCCTCCCACTGTGTGATGTTTGGTTTCAGTTCAGTGGTGCCAAATGTTCACCCTTTACACTGTTTAAGGTAGCTAAGAGTGTCTCCTTACAGCTCCCGGGTCTCTGGTACAAGCATGAGCTTGGATTACTGTTTATAAGGAGTGTCGCATGTTCTGTTTGTGTAGGCATGGGTTTTCTCGAGATTCTCCAATTTCCTCCCATCTCCCAAAAACATGCAGATAGTTGAATCGGCTGGATAAATGACTCATGTGCTCATGATTTTATGTTCTTGTTTTGGTCTTGTTTCCACCCCCTATATTTTCATTTGCTTGTTACCTGATTGTGTCCAGCTGTTTTGTGAGTTCTTGTTTGCATATTCATACCCTGTTGTGTCTGTGTGAAGTCTTATGCTTTTTGTGACTTTTTCCCAAGCTGTATTCCTGGGTTTCTGAGCATCTCACTAAAACCTCTAAATGTTTCATGACATTTAGTAGAAGATATTTTTTTTTACCTACTAAAGAGCAATCTTCCAGGTGAAAAGCAGAGACAAAACATACACACTATTCATAGAGAGAAATTGTCATCATAAAGCTTTCTCTACCTCTATTCAACCCTTATTATGAGGAGGTCCTCTCTGCGAATTGTAATATATGTCTATGATTTCAGGCTTTATATGAATTTGAATTTTTAAGGCATCAAAATACATTACAAGCACAGAATATGGATTTAATAAGTATAAATTACACGCATTATGAATAAATATAGTGCTGAATGAACTTTTATGGTGTTTTTGTTGTTACTGTGGGTGAGGACAAGGATTTCATATAATGTACGTTAAATCAATGTTAAATAAATGTTTTTATATTGCCATTGTGGTTTTTTTAGTCACATATTAATGTTTATAATACCCTTCCACCATTGTATGTATCTATAAAGCAATCTTTTCTTTTCATTACACTCTTCCTCCAGAGAGAGGGAACACGTTTTGTCACGTCCATTCAGATCAGAATTCTACAAAAATAATTAATAATAGTTAATGTGAACATTTCAGAACTGAACTGCCTCCATAACAGCATAACTCATTATTCCACCCAGAGGACATTTTCTTCTTCTTGTTTTCGTTTTTTTTTTTTCTTCTCGAGGACAATAATGGAAATGAGGACCTGAAAGACTGGTGTAGTGCTGGGTGTGGATCAACACCCATTCTGACTTGTATTTCGACTTGGTTGCTCAGGCTTCATGCTTATTCTGCTAAGTTTCTGGTAGCAGCCTGTGTAAAAAGGAAATCGCTGGAAAAAAATAATGGAGCTTAATGGAAATCTTGGCAAACACGGTAAGCATGTGGGGTGTTAAAGGGTCTCAGGGGAGCTCAGGTGTGAGAACAACTTGCTTACGTGGAGAGAAAAGTGAAAGGATGAGATTTAATTGTTTATAGCTGGAACTTCTTTACAACGTGCAAGAGTAAGTGGCTGATTCCGAAGGTCTAATGTAATACTTTGGATAGTTTCTAGCACTTGTCATTGCTCCTGGTTAATATATTACGTTTATTTGGTCTAGTGTACAATTCCTTATGAGTTCTGTAGTCAACTTTATTATGGTAGGCTTAATTACATATTGGCTTGATCATACCTCCCTATGCCTGTTTTATTCTGTATAATTCTGCATAAATTAGGTATTTATGCATGAATTCCATATATTTATTTGTCACTTTTTGTTAATTAGACTCACAATAATGCATCATGATCATGCACTAAAACAAGGGTTTATGTTACAAATGTTTGACAATGGGGTTGTAAAGTCAAAGGGGCTAAAACTTTTAGAATGAGTAGCCAGGTTAAGATACGTATCTGTAATAAAAGAGAAAACACAGTGTTAAATGCCGCTTTGTTTATTCATCATAACGTCTTTTAATTTATTGAACGATACATTGTACTTTTCATTACTTCATAGTTATGTCTAATATTATGGAGCATCCAATAAACAAGATAAGTAATGTTGTCACTTATGTAGCTATGGACTGGTACCTTTATTACAGCATAATGTTCTATAATAACATGGCATGGACAGTTTTACCCATGAGGAGCCCCTAGGAGCCCCTTTAGACAAACCCAAGAAAACAGTGCAATTTTTAAATCATTATTTTTAAAACTGGATCAATCATTGAGCATTTTTTGTGTTGCAAAATTCATATATTATTTGCTTACAGACAATAACAGGTTTATAAGGTTTGTAATTTAATCCTTACAGCCTAGATTAAATTAGCTTAGACAATGAGACCTTTATTATTGACATTTCACTGGTGGACCAAATAGATTTGGGAATTTGGTACTTCTTTTCATATATTATAGAGGACTAGTGGTGCATGTTAAAAACTAACCCTCTAAAACCATCAAACATGACCAAATAGACCCAGCTGTGGGGGATAACCATCTTAAAACAATCTTCAAATCCATGAAACATAACAAAATCTGTAGATTCGATGGTTTAATAGCCTGTTTAAAAATGTTAGGAGGGTGAATGAATAAAATGAAGAGGTGCAATTTGCTAATTCCACCGACAGATGGCGACATAACTTAATGCATTAGGTAAAAGCCCAGGTTACATATATTAAAAATAAAAGCACTGAAGTTCAGTGCAGTGAACTTCAGACAAATCGAATATGATTTAAAGATAAAGATAAACTCTAAGATAAGCTATTTCATATAGAGTATTCACTGTAGTAAAACCCTCTACAGTTGCATTTGTAAATAAATCAAAGAAGGCAGGGTTCACGTGTTAGTGAGTCAGGATGGTGATTTTTTTGTGCGTGTGCGTGTGAGTGTGCGTGTGTGTGTGTGTGTGTGTGGGTGGGTGTGCAATTTGGAACACGCCCCGCACTTGGTAAAGGAGGTAAACGTCATGGGTTTCCAATGTCATCTTAGTTTGCAGAAAAAAACTATCTAACTTTCTGAGCGAATCTGAAAAGAGAGTTGTAGAAACGCTGGAAGATGTCTGGAGAAAAGGGTGTTGAAAATAATACGCAGGAATCGCATGAAGATGGCAAGAAAAACGGAAAACATGTAGGTAGGTAAAGGTATCACATTCCTGTTGAAGTTTTAGTTCGGTCTGGTTTGGATTTATCATATACGTGCTTTTAAATATGAAGTTAACTTACATTGTGTTGAAACTTAGCCGATTTGTTTTTCATGTTTACCGTTAGCAAAATTTACATGACTCTCAGTTAATGTTACCTATTTTTTTCGACTGCCTATTAAAGTTAAATGAACTAATTTGCTTAACCTTTGAATACACTTTACCTGGATTATAGGGGGTTGTTATTATGTTTGTTATTATAATCTTACTCCGAAATTATCCCAGTGAAGTTTTCTGATCTAACGGGCTTTCTGTTCCTATGACAATAGATGGGTCTTGAGGCGTAAACTGCCTTGAAATGTCGCAAGTACCTACAAAACTTCCGGGTTTTTCCCTCGAAATTAATTTGCATGTCAATCAAGCTCCTCCAATCACATCTCATTAAGACTCAATTCGATTCCAGTAGTAAGTAGCCTAAATAACTGTTCAACTTCCGGATTTTTCCGAAACTAATTTGCATATAAATCGAGCTTCTCCAATCACAGCTCATTAAGACTTAATTCGATTCACATAGTAAGTAGCTTAAGTAGCTGTTCAACTTCCGGGTTTTTCCGAAAGTAATTTGCATATAAATCAAGCTTCTCCAATCACAGCTCATTAAGACTCAATTCGATTCACATAGTAAGTAGCCTAAGTAGCTGTTCAACTTCCGGGTTTTTCCGAAAGTAATTTGCATATAAATCGAGCTTCTCCAATCACAGCTCATTAAGACTTAATTCGATTCACATAGTAAGGAGCTGTTCAGCTTCCATTTTTTTTCTAAATTAATTTGCATATCAATCGAGCTTCTCCAATCAGAACTCATTAAGACTCGATTCGTTCCATGTAGGGAGCCTAAGTAGGGGTTCAACTTCCGTGTTTTTCCGAAAGTAATTTGCATATAAATCGAACTTCGCCAATCACAGCTCATGAAGACTCAGTTCGCTCCATGTATTAAGTAGCTGTTTAACTTCCGTGTTTTTCCCGAAATGTATTTGCATATCAGTTGAACTTCTCCAATCACAACGCAGATTGAGCATAAAGTAAATAAAGTAGAATATAGTAGACACTAGATTCACTAGATAGGTGTACTATTTTGCAAATTCTTGTATTTGTAGTAATGTCTGAAAGCATGGTGAAGAATATCAGGGCAACAGGCTAGGGTGAATATCATGTACAGAATACCCAATATGCAGTTTGTTGTTTATTGTGACTAGGAACTAGGGCACTACATCGGGTTTATGATGTCAATAGGGGATTTTATTCCAAAAGGGTGTAACTGCTTCTTCAGTTTCTGAGATTATTTTGCATTCATCATGGATATATTATGCAGCTGTTTTTGTTATTTTGTTGAGACACTCAGTCTTGTGTTGTGTAATGTAATGTAATGAAGTCAATAAGTTTAAAGCATTAATATACAGTATTATGCTCATGTAGAACATGACTGTGTATTTAACACTGACCCTAAATCCTTTAAGTTTGTGTTTGCAATTGCTGGCATGTTTATGATTGCCTACATCTCTCCAGTCAACACTGAATTAATTGTTACAAGCAGCCTGGTAAATGCAACACGGTTTGCGAAGAGTTGAATAACACGTGAATTCCTTGCGATTTTACAGACTCGTATAATTCGAGGTTTGTTGTTTGGGAGGGTGATAATATCAGGCTTTTGAGGGCTATCATGAACAGTAATATGCTTCAAACAGGAAGTGTTTCTCCCAGCCATCTGGTACAAGAAACACTTGTGTTCTCACATACTTTTCCTCCAATGATAGAAATGTGCTTAAAAAATTACCTCGATGATTGAATTTTGGAAATCCTCAAACGTAACAGGCCGGCAGAGCAAATTTTAATGGAAGCCTTTCTTCATAGGCGAAGAACAGTGAAAAACTTGTACAAAGAAGCAAGCATCTCTGAAATCAGTGAACCAAAAGGAGTCGGCTCCTGTAGATGGAATGCTCCAGTGCATAAAAGCTTCCTTGTTCAAATTCCACACCTTATGAAGAAGAGAAAACAGGACAGCTCAGAACTCGCCGGGTTGAAATAACCTCCTTGTGTTGTAAGGTGGGCGCAGCAGGAGCACTAGTCTACGCGTGGCACCTGACTGGTTCTGTAGTTTCTCCTGAAGGCACTAGAATGAAAGAAAAAATGCACTTACCGTGGCAGAAGAGAAGATGTTAAGAGTCTATTGTCAGCTTCAACTGTTGTCACAGGCTGGTGCGCAGAGAGCTCTGTATGATGTACATGAGGTCCGATGTCAGTGAAGCGAGAAGGAAATAAATGAAAAATGGCTGTATGATAATGATATTCATATCAAATACTATGTTACGCAGTTACTTTGTGACTTTGCTGAAGGTCTTAGTATGCGTGTACACATGCACAGAAGAAGCTTTCCAGGTGATTCTCACCATGCGTGAAGGTTACGAGGAGTAAAATAGAACCAACTTTCCACCAGGAATTAAAAATACACTCATCATTGCAGAACAGAAGATATAAAAGGAATAAAAAGGAGGAGCATATTGCCCATGGCATAATATTAAAATGCAGTTTTCATGTGCCTGGTAAATATTTAGGAAAAATCACACTATAACCAGTGAGTTCTGTAAGTTCATACCATCTGTTTATGTATTTCTTACTTATTTCTTCTATAATAGTTTATAATTACCGCTTTGTAATACCCTAGTTCCTATTTCTACTCTGTATTCCCAGTATGTCCTTGATAGCATACTGATAACACATGATAATATTCCTCACAGTCTGTGTGTTTGTGTTCTGCATTTGGCTGCTGATTTTCATCACAACAAAAGTGTCCTGAAATGTCCTTCTCAAGTCGCTGAGGTTCTCAGAGCACTATTTAATTCCCTTCTCCAGATGTTCATAAACAGCCTCAGTGGTGGAGTGTGTTAAAACGCCTGCAATGTTGTGGTTTTCGACGCAGCTGGAGGAGCCTGGAGTGTTATAACACATACACTTCCATAGCAGGGCTCCATATCCAAAGCATTTACTCAGCTGTAACAGCACTATTGCTGTCATATTTTATCACGAACGCAGCCATGGGAGGGTATCATATAGTTTATGATAGGTGACACAATAGTGTGCATCCTCAAAACCTTTACACTAAATGAAGAGCCCTTATGATTGTAACATTAGCTCAGGTTTGACCCAAAACAGTTAAAATATCCTGCAGCACTGGCAGATTTTCAACATCACACCCTGGCTACAAAAATAGCAACTCATCAAGAAATAAAGCTTACACCCACTCAAGTTAGTAACCAGTATCATACCAGTAAGTTTGTTTTTGCCTGCAGGACACTAGAAAACGTTTCATGATTTATTACTGTGTACAAACTAGTAATGCGAAAAAAAAAAAATTGCGCAGTGATGATTAATGAAGAAACAATATTAAAGTGATCAGTTAAACTGACACATAAAGTGCTTGTTTCCGTCGTAAGATGTTCTACGCATGCCAGGATTGATCAAGATATCGACCTTTTCGAATTAGATCAGGATTCCTTATAAGATATTTCTCAATCCCATTACACGTTCTCATTTTAGGTTATGTAAGAAGGGTCCATTGCTTGTTTGAACAAAAATGGGTATTATGGGATGGCAAAATGTTTACTGGCCATGTAGTAATGCTGGTTTGATGTGTGTGTGTGTGTGTTTGTGTGTGCATGACCGCAGGCCTGGAAGGTGACGCAAACCTGCAGTTCCTGACAAAGGGAGGCGACTTGACCAAGGTGAAATCTAACAAATGGAAGAAGAAGCGCTTCTATAGGCTGATGGAGGACGGCCAGACCATGTGGAAAGAGACGCACAAGGGCTTCAAGAAAGACCACACCTGTGAGCATGAGCGCTTTATTCAGAGTTTAATTTGAGCAGGAAATGGAATCAAATACAAATGTGGTGCGGTGTTGTAGCGTAGATAGTTTCCGAACTTAACACCTCCTAACGTAACGTGCTGTCTTATGATGTCATGGGTGCGATTCTGCAAAAGAGCAGCTCATATAAATGATGAGCTGTCCAAATATACAGGCATCAGTAGGAGAAAGTAAAAGTCGATAGACTAAACACACAATCGGGGTACAAAAAGGACAATACGTTTGGCGTGTTTTTAGTTTGAAGGAAAGAGTTACAATTTTTCTATTTAGCATTTTTGGTATTCAGAGGAAACAAAGCATGGAGCAGCTCTCATACAGCTCTCGAATGGTCTTCAAGTGTCTAAGTGTGTGTCTAATAAAAATTCCTATTTTGCTATGGAGACCTCAATGCATTTCACCATCAAGCTGTTGATAGATATCAGATTTTAGCCTGTTATAACACCTCGTCCAGCCGTCAGTGATAACCCTAATCATACCGAGAGTGTTGGACTCATGTTAGACTATTGGGAAGCAACATTCATATTTATCTGACTTCCGTAAAAGATTTGGGAAGAAGCATTCATTCTTCTGTACTCTTCAGCGTGTTATATGGTGTACATGTTCAACCTCAAAGGCAGAGTGGAAAATAAAACAGTGCTGATAATCTCTAGAGAATGGGGAGAGGTACAGGGAGGGTATATAACAGTCTTTTCCCACACAATAGCTGGCGCTTTGTCCACCTAAGAGCTTCCTTTCCAGCTCTTTTTCTGGTCAAAGGCCCCCGATCACGCCTGGTTTATCTGCTGCTTTCCAACCCACAGCTGGCTCCAGATGTGTGTGTATGTTATTCGTATCTACTTGGGAAACAAGTGTCCATATGCTGATAGGATACGGAGACCTGAAAATCTTGAAAATCCTCAGAATACTCCATAACATCTGTTAAAACAAAACAAAACAAAAGATTTAAGCAGCAAAAGAGCTATTAAGGCCGGAACTTCTGACGTTGACCACAGGAAAACACAGCATTTGATTTCAGAAAATCAGACACCTTTTGCTTTTACAGGCATTTCCATAATGCAGGAAGTGGATTTTTATTCTTTTATTCTTTTATTCTTTCAGTCTTCCGGAGCCGCCGATGGTGCCAAAATAGTCGGCCTTGAGTTGTCACTTGTAGAGTTTTACTTACTCATCTTGCGTAACAGCTGAAAGAGGGTCAAAGGCAGTAGGGCACTTAAACAGAGTCAACACAGCTGGGTACAAAAGTTTGTATACTCTTAAGATACAACAAAGACAAAAGACAAAAAAAAGTTATCTATACCAACCAGACATTTAGTGTTTTAGGTTTCACAGACATCATTATCACAAGTAATAAGAATGGTAAAAATCTTAACTAAGGAATTAAATGGTTAATAATCAAAGACATGGAGGTTTTATGAGCCCCAAAACAAAGTCAAGTTACTGTTACACTCTAAAGTTGATTATTTACCAATTACTGCACATTTTGATGTGTTTTATTCTTCTTATACCACAGCACTTTGCCAACATTTACTTTTTTTTTTTATTAACAAAAGAATGACACATTGTAATTAGAAGTTAGTTCCTGTTACCGCCTCTATAAAAGTTATAAAGCTATAAATAATCATTCCCTAACCAGCGTCTTGGTTACTTTCTTGTAAAATGAATAAGCCTACTTCCACAATAATATGTTTTAATTTTAAAACAGCGTTTTAGCTCCATATCAGAAATAATCTCCTTCTGTATCATTGTTTCCAAAAGCTCCGTCCACCAAATTCATAGA
>JAQMYM010004621.1:0-12734 GCA_030014255.1 Parauchenoglanis ngamensis
ATACTCAGACACCTTCAGAGTAAAAAAAACACACACACACACACACACACACACACACACACACACACACACACACACACTGTACGCATTCTCCAATCTCTGTGTTTGTGTAACAAGTCAAGCTTAGATTTTATTACTGTAATTAAGCACATTCTAAACAGAATCAATCAGGAATCTTGGGGAAGAAAATCCAGCAATCTGAGCAGAAGTGCGTCTGTGTATACACTTGTAACAGTTTCAAGGCTTTCATGCCATGTGAAAATATTCACATTTGTATCTCAACTGGTCAGAAGCCAAAGAATATAAAGTGGAGTAAATTTGTATCCACATAAATATGAGAGGATTGAGAGAGAGAGAGAGAGAGAGAGAGAGAGAGAGAGAGAGAGAATTAAAAAAATGCCCACAGTTAGTATCATTTGACACAACTAATATAAACTTCTGTTTTCATATCAGCTGAAAACAGGCTTGTTCACCGATTTTACTGTACCACAATACACAACACTAGAGCTGAAAGAGGCTCTTTTGTCCACTTCCCATGTCTCAAACATCTCACTCATTCATTTACGTCACTTGCTCTTTTCATCCAGCTTTCACTTATTGACTGTTGCTTCATTCTTCTAAAGCCACACTGACGCTTGTATTCGGTCGAGTACGCCTGCATAATGCTGCTGTAGGTGGGTGTGTAATTAAGACAACAATAAACACATTTTCTATTAGACATGCTTGGCATATTTTGCTTTATGTAATGTTAGCATACAAGTTATGTGAATACCAGTACAGTAGGTTTACATTCACACAGTCAATCATGCTACATTTCTCAGGTCATACACATGATCTTATGAACTCATGAGTTATAAAGACATTAGTGCAGATAGGAAATGGTGAGGTTACCCTTGTGAGACTCGGTTTCATTACTGTGTCTTCAAGCTTAGCCAGCGTTTACACGTTCAAGGTCCGGTTAAAAACTTATGTATGATTAACATCTTAACACTTAAATCTAAATTTAGCCTATAGCCTGCAGTGCTCCAAGCACATCTGCTCCAATTCAGCCAACAATTTTTTAGGGGGAAAAAAACAAAACAAAACAAAACCTCAGCACAGCATTTTTAAACTGACACAAAGCTTTAGTAGGGGCAGAGAGGATGCTGATGTGCTCATCTGAACTGAATAACTGTAGAGACTACAGATCAAGCGTTGGCTGGCACTAAAAAAAAACCTGTAAACGTGAAAAACAATTTACGTAAATCACTAACTGTTAATCATAATAATAGAATGTGAGCAAGTGGGTATGATCCTTATGATAAACATGTACTGAATGTAGTTCCTATGTGGCAATCAAGCAAATGCAGGTTTATATATTCGTACTTTTAAATATTTCCTTAGGGCTCATGCATTTTTTGTTTGCGAGAGGAGCAAAGGGACCCTTAGAGTTCAACAAAAAAACAGCTAAATGTATTAAACAAAAAAAGGGAAATTACTAATCACGACCACCGTTAGGACCATTTCTTTCATGCAGAACAGCTATTCTTCAGTATCTGACATGTAAAGGAATTGAAAGTAACCTTGTTGGTGCCTTTGAGAGAATAAAGCTCTGTATGCATCTTAAAGCATGAGACGCGCCACAAACTCGTAGCTGCCCCAAATAATCCTCAAAGGTCGCCAAAGGAGCTCTGAACCCCATTACTGCATAATAAATGGCATACGGACCCTGAACAAGAGCCAGATGAAAGAAGCCAAGCCTCCTCTCTAGAGAATCATGTCGGGCCTTTTTCTACTCCTTAAACAAATATACAGACAAAACATGGTAAAAAGGAAAATATACAGTCATACAACACATTAAAAGGGGAAAAAAACTAATCCAAAACAAAACCAAAAAAACCCCACAGTGGCTCTGCTCTGCATTTTACGGTCATGGTTTGGGTAAACTTGCAAGAGTCACTACAAATCAATACAAAGTTATTCTGACTGAACTTATGGGAGATTTTGAACTTGTGTTAGAACAATCTTTTGGAAGAACAGTGTCCAGTGTCCAGTATACTTCCAGGGACATGTAGATTCTAAATAAAAATGAGAAATAAGATTGATCAAGGGTTATAAAATGTAAAATAAAATTGTGTGATACTTCATTACACAGACATATGATTTCCTCTATGTGATGTCAAACATGAACAGGAAAGCATTTGAAATGACAGTATGACAACAATGTGACAAATGATTCAAACTGGCAAAACAAGATTATGAAAAAACATGATAGAAACCACAGTGGTTTGTTAGCCCTTACAAACAAATATTTTAAATCAGCATATCTTCGCTCATTAGGAAATTGGTATTTACCAGGCTCGACAGTAAACTGAGGACTTAAATGATGGAGACAAAAAGAAAAGAAGACTTAAGTCATTTTCTAAAAATATAATACATGATTGGTGGGGGGGGGAGCGCGAGAGAGCGAGAGATTTTAGCTTGGTACAAAGTTTCCAGAGAAACAGGACACGTCAGACAAAAAGCTTTTCATCAGTTGTGCAAGCATATTGCTTCTGAAGCTACATTGTAAGTATGACAATTACCCTGATTACCACTGCCAGAGGAAAAAAGAACCCCTTTTAGCTGCCTAGTACAACAGCTGATGGCATACCATGGCAGATATTGTCCAAGATTGGATTTTATAGAAGCTGGCATCCTTTTGTAGTGTTGCTTGTGCACACTCAGATGTTAATGCTTCTGCATGATGCAAGGCCAATGTAAACAGTAGATGCAGTATAGTACCATGGGACACTGTCTCTTCTAGACTATTATTGACTACTGGCTTAATAATAATAATAATAATAAATATTTTTGAATGTAAGGTTATTTCTTTGATTAGAGGCACAGTTCATGGCCACAATCATCATGATGGGGGAAAGTTTTAAAGAGAAACGGTGCTTATCTGTGTGTTTAACATCACTGTACAAGAAATCACTAAACATTTAAGCCTGACTTGGAATTCAGACGGACATGGAGGTCTTGGCTCTGATGTGCCATCTAGTGGACTTTGCTTTTAATCTACCAGAAATACATAAGGTAAGCAGGCAAATATGTAAACTATCAATAAAAAGTAATGACTGACCCAGTTCCTGCACAGCAACTGGCAAACATACAGCTGCTGTGCACATTGGACTGTTCTGCTCTTCTTTCTGAAAGCAGATGTGACTGACAAACATCCTACAGCACAGATACTTGTGGTCAGGATTGTTCTTTATGAAAAAAAAAAAATTAATGAGTCTTTAAAAGTCACTGGCGCCTTTCTTTATCTGAGGACATTCAATAGAGAAGAGCGGTCATTTATAAACCTGCACAGCATCTTTCAACTACACAAAAACGGCTGATCAGAACTGTGCAGTCAGTAATCTGACGAGTCCTCATATTTACAAATGCTATAAACAAAAGCACAATTGTCTTTGCGTTTGATGTAAAAGTGGATCATTTTTAACTTCGTGGCCATTGGCTTCAAAGAATTCAACTATTTCTAAGACTTCATTAAATTACATCATAATTATTTACAGAGCCTAATTTTGAGATTTTGCATTGATGGACTGTTTTAAATATTTCTGATGAAGATGAAACTCTCTGCAGGAACCTAATACACCAGTCACCAAGGTGAATATCAAAAATGCATACCTTTTCTAGACATTATCATTGAAGTGCATGTTGAAATGTATATATTCTGAATGTGGAAATAGAACATGTCAAAGCTAAACCTAACACATCCTACACAGCATTGGTTCAAGATTAGGTGCTGTGGTTCTGAGCTCTAGACCTGTTCTACAAAAGTTTGGCATTTTCTCTACCAAAGCCTGATGAGTTTATTGTGAATCTCTTCATTAGTTGGCCCAGGTGAGTCAGGGTAAGAAAATTATGCTCCTGGAAACAAAATGCCCCGCCGAAGATGAGAACCCATCGTCTATGGTTCAAGGAGTTGCAACATATCTGTAGAAATTCAATTTTGGAAACCTATTAGCTCCCTTCTTAAGTTTACTGCCATGCATGTATCTGACGCACGCTGCCATCAGCTCATGTTTTGATGGATCCTTCTATTCATTCACTATAGTCGAGTAGTGTAATAAGTGCATGGAGTCTCATGTAGCTCTGCTTTGATCTCTCATAGGAAGAATAAGGCTGAATGCTTGGGAAGCACATTTAGAATATCTGCCCTCGTTATATTGCATTTTTGGGTATCTCTTCATGACTAGATTTGGGTCATACATAACTCTTTATTATGATCAAAATAAGACTAACCATTGGCATGATGGCACATGCCTGCTAATTGATTAATATGACTGATTAATACTAATCGGTAGCTATATCAAAATTTGTTAAAAACTTAAACCTAAAAAGGCAAATGGAAATATACACTCACTGTCCACTTTATCAGGAAAGCCTGCACTCGCTGCAGATTAGCTGATTAGATAACTGAATGAACGTGGAGGTAAAATAAAGTGGATAGAGTGTATACTATAGATGAAATGACTATGAAATTAGAAAATTAAAGTGGTGCACAAAAATGTGTTCAGGAAGAAATGTGCTATACAAACCGTCCAAACATCTCTAAGGCTGTCTTTAAAAATAAACTTTCTGATGTCTGGATCCTTTGAAAGGTTATGCAAAGAGACATTTGCTACCAAAAAGCCAGCATCAGCTCAATGTTTAATTTGGCCAACGGGACAAGCTGCTATAGGCAGTCAAATGTAAATGTAGGCAGTCATATGCAAACATACTAATAGGGACACCACAATGATGAGGAATTCAAGGTCAGCTTAGCATTCATAGTTGGACTGTGAGGGAAAAATATACACTGAAAGCTTGCATGCTATTCCAGGATGTTTCACGTAACCTGTCGCTACACAAGCATCTTATTTCATTTTTTTTCTCTTTATTAGATAGAAAACACATGATATTTAAAAAACAAACAAAAAAAACAACGCAGGTGTGCCGTCATCCTCTGTTTGTGTAGTTATGCATACACACAATTTATAGAGTGCACAGTGAAGAGAGTGTGGGTATTCTGTGTAGCTCTATGTGCATGCATGAACTTTGCCTTGGGCGGCAGTTTGGTTTTGCCCCAGATGTGGCTGTTTTTCACTCTGACAGAAGAAAAATAAAGAAGGCTTAATTGAAAAGTCATGTTCTGCACTCCAAACAGAACAACTCCGATGAAGCCCAAGCCCTCTCTCTCTGGGACATCCCTGTTACTATAGCACCATCCCAAACCTCAGTGCTGTTATAATGGAAAGAGCTTGGCTTTAACATGAAGACCTAGCCACATCTCTGATGCCATCCATGATATTAGTCTAGACTCAGTTATACAGGATAAAGACACAGAGAGAAGCACCTACCCATACACAGTGCCTGTAAACATACACATTCTGGTGTTGGTGTTGCTAAAGTGCCATGTTAGGTAACTGAAGAACTTACTAGCCTGTGTAGACACTGTTTGAAAGTTTCAAGAGATGGAAAAACACTGATTCAACACACATCAATTGGTACAAGATTTAACAAAGTCTGCATTTAGGAGGTGCTCTTTTGCCATTTTCAGATCTCTGTAAGCTTTGCCCATTATATCGTTTTGTGGACATCACACTAAATGTAAATCAGCAGTGTCATGAACACACTTGGTAGGTGGTTTGCATTTACCAATGTACAAACAAGTGTGAAGAAAATCAGAGTTACAGAAACGTCTGCATAGTTGCTGGGAATTTTTTTTTGTTCGGTTCGGCCTAAACATTTACACACTGCTAGACTAATAAAATAGCTAGATGACAACCAAAACAAATATATTTTAATAACACGAACCACTTTTCATACTGTGGCTGAAAAACTGCAAAATCAAGGGTGCCGAATTTCTTGGTTTCAAGTAAATTTCTTAACCTTCATAATTTTGCTTTACTTCTATGCAAACCTTGCAAATATGGCAAGGACTCAATCGATTTTTCACTTTGCAAGGGAGTAGTGTTTCCTTTTTGCAGTGACCTATTCTTAACACACTATCAAAGAAAAAAATGGCAAGCTCAGTAGTCTCTAAAACAGGCACACGTAAGCACTTTTTCCAGCTCCAGTAATCCATGATGTAAAGCCAGAGTGGCTCATTAGTGATCAGCACATCTGTGCACCTTATGTTTGCTCAGTGTGTCTAGAAAGACATACGAGGTAAAAGTCTTGCACTTAGTGTGAGAATCAGTCTTAGACTTTAGCTGTGTGTTATACAAAGTTTGGTTATATGTATGAGGAGCAGCCAACAACAGTTATACATCGCTATAGTAAGGATGAGAATCACCCATATGGGAACAATTAAAGATTAAAAACACCCTCTCCCCACATTTCAACAATAACATGCTTGCGTCACTGTATTCCCTTACTTTGCTGCCAACTATAACAATTCACATAGGCTAATAAAACATAGGCCTTCTTTTTACAGCAATCGGAATGTATAATTACTGAAGGGTATAATTATTTTATCATTGCCCAGCAACTCTGCTAATTCCCCTTTTACAGCTTTTTTTTTTGAAAACCCTAGGATTCAACTTTGTGTCCTTAGCATGCCCAAACACCATCAATCACTCACTCTAGTTAGCCAAATAAAAGTATCTTAGTATTAAAACAGTTTAGCCAAGTTACCATAGACAATCACGAGGGAAAAAAAAAAAATCAGATGCAGCATAATTATTAGCAATCGAGAGTGAATGAAGGCTGTTTAATATGCACAATGACTCTTTACCGATATTTGACACGAGCTCCTGCACCAGGTCTCCAATTGCCTCTAAATATTTTTGCAGTGGCCAAACACACCAACAAGGTTAATACAAAAACAGTTTTAATGTTCTGGCCTGGAGAGTGAAAAGCACAATTGGTTAGTAAAAGCTTTGCTATATAAATTTGGAACTGGCAGAAACTCCACAGGACTTTCTATTCTGTCCAGCCATACTTGCGAGTTAGTTCCGCATTACAGAAAACAAAACCAAAGACAAGGACACACTCGGCATAAGAGAATCAGACTATATAATGGACCTAATGTAAAAAGGTCAGGAGCACCTGCATATCACAGCATACACTAAATGACCATTTCATCACCGTCCTGAGAAAGAAGCAGGTCTCGGAGGTTTCTAGCTGCCTCTTAGACCACAGTGAGTGGGAGTTTGCTGGAGTAGGATGAGGCCTTATCCATCTGTTCTCCAACCTCACCCACCACCCGCTCCTGGGCCTCTATTGATGATGTAAGCTTATGTAACAGGGTCAGCTGTAATTCAGGATTGAGGGGTGTCCTGGATCTGTGCTCCAGCATACAAACATTAAAGGAACACTGATGTTAAAGCAATTTACAACATGCTATGTAACCGGAACCTGGTTTGCATTATCTTGTCAAGTTTGATGAATGTCAATTCATTATGTGAAATTTTCTGCTACGGTTAATAAAAGCCCATTTTATAATTATCCTTGTTTAGATGATGTCTCACACAACAAGGCAACACCGAGTTTGACTTTCAATCTGCAGAAATGAATAAAAACTAATGTGCCAAGGAATCAACAGATACTTCACAGATTACACCAAGACTGCAAACAAATTCTTTCATAGCAAATGAAAACATCTTGAATGTAGACAAAAGTGTGTTATATTTCTCATTTGGATGGATTACTATAACTTGTACAACACCACTGCTGAATTCTGATTGTTTAGGTGTTGGCAGCTCTGACAATATTGCCATTTATTCAACGGAGAAAAATATAATTGGGATATGTTGACGTATTCTGTAATAAGAAGTTTATTTAAATATGATGCTTTATCATGATCACCATTTTCTCCCATTGGAAAGTCTGCAGAGCCGAAGAATTTGCGTGTTCTGGTCTCATCACACCACCACTGATTATTCTCCGGTAACAGCACACCTAGATGTGTTTAATTCTCACATAACATAAAATGATTCAATCTATTTCGAGACATTATGCTCGGTTTCTATTTTCTTTCAAGCACTTATTATCCTCCAAAGGAATAAAGAGTTTTCACTTGCTATGTTCAGCAAGTGAAAGAGTGAAAGCAAGAGACCATTTTGCACACTGGTGCTTTAAAAAGGCAATCACATTTCCTTAAGTAGGTCATATCCTTCCTCTTAATGTTCCAGAAAGGAATGGGAATGACATAAATCATCATAACAAAAACAAGTTATTTCAATGGGCTGCATCAACATCCTCTGGCCATGCTAGGGGATTAATTAGCCGGCCAGCAGAGCAACATGACCACTATAAGCACCTTCAGTTCACTGACCTGCTTCAGTCATCATCTCTGAACACAGCAGGGGGCGAGTGATGGAGATCAGTGTTCGAGTGCTGGTCACAAACAGCCTTGCTGAATTTCTCTGTGAGAGTCTGTGCATGATATACACTGACGTCCAAAATCTGGGAGTTGTTTCCGATTTAAAATTGGAAATAAATAAAAAGGTTTAGAATTTTTAAAACAAACAAAAAAAAAATTTAAATGTTCAATGTGTTGAATATTTAAGATTCAAGATTCTGCACTATTTCCAAGTCCCTATTTAAATGTAAGCGAATTTGTGCTATTGACCAGGTTAACTGCTTTGCACAAAATGTTCGATTTTCCTCATGCCTAATCACTTCTGTTGAAGCATTTGTTCAGATGATACTCTGATGTTTTTTTATCTAAAATAGATATATGGATCATGCCATGTGTACACGGTCAATAAAGCAAAAAAAAAAATAGGGATATACCAAATACTAAAACTCTGACATTCACATAAATATTGCAAACATTCTGCTCTTTACTCAAGTTGTTATGAATAACAAATTTGTAATGAAAATTGTTGTATTAAATTAGGAAAGAATGCAAAATTGATGCATTTTTTCCAGCAGTCTCAGACTTTGACACCAGTATACAAGTTAGTGATAAATATTTGCATTAAAATTGGTTAAAAGTCCATTAAAAATCCACACATTTAAATATGCATCAACAGCCCCAAGAGATATCTGAAGAGGTAAATACACTTTCCATTTCTAATACAAATACTATAATATTTCTGTGGTTCATAGCAAAAAGTGAAAGGTTCTGCACAAGGCTTTGGGAATAGTGACTTCAAAAGGTGTGTATTCATCCATCTGCAAATCAGAGCAGAACAATGGCAAACCCTGAGGCAGGACTGAAAAGGCACTTTGGGGTTTGCCAGAGAACAGCACAAGCCAGGGAAACATCTTTGAAGGCACACTTACACTAGGCTTGTTTGCCTTGTACCGTGCCTGAGAGCGTTCGTCTCCCCTTCCCACTCCCCCGCTGACATACTGTTCCGAGCCCGAGTACACTTAACTCAATGCAATGCAACTTTCTGTGTAGAAGAAAAGCGCTCTTGTATAGCACTATGGCGTCTTGACTGTTTTTACATTGTGGCTTATTTGGAGTCGTTTTGGGTGCAGTGACACACAGTCCTCTCACGTGCCGTACAGATTTATCAATTATGCAATGTAGTGACTTTCAGTAAATTGAGCTGCATGCAAAGAATTTTATAGAGGCAGCTGACATAAAGGAGGAATTTGCTCTCTGAATATAATTCACGTTTATCAATAAGGTGAGAATCACACCCGTTATTAATGCAAACATTCTCCAGGGAGTTGAAAAGTGCACTTCATAGCGTTTGAGTTCTGTGCTTGGGCACTGATGCATACCTCGCATGCGTACCTCTTCCAGTCAGGCCAAGTGAACTGCACCCGAGCACGGCACACAGTAATCACACTGATCACACAATCCGGATTTGGGGGGGTAAAATGCATCCAGACTTTACATGCTCTAGTACATAAGTAATTACTTTATCTGGAATTTCCAGCACATTTAAACCTTTCCACACATAGTAATAGTAACTTTTTTGCATTCCTATCCCTAACATAACTGAACTGAACAACTGAAATGCGGTCCAAAGCACATTCAAGCCTGTGAAACAACCCTCATTCTAAGAAAGTACTTCCAAAGGGGTTGAATAGTATGAAACTAACATAGCACTAAAACATCACTTGTAAAACTAGAACACCACATTTGCTGTGCACTTTCAGGCTATTAAATGTACAGTCAGCAAATTTGGCAGAGATCAGATCAAGCTGGCTGTTTCGAAACTCAAAATCCAAACAAATACAGCCCCTCCCTCAATTGTTCTCTCCAACACCACACACTCAAAACACATGTATGTGCACTGCCAAGGCTACGATGCCTGTACGCTAGAACAAGAGTAGGAGCATTTTTGAGTTTTAAAGACAAGTAAACATGGCTTCCTCGTACTGCCACTCTACAGTATGTAAGGTCCCAGAGAAATCCAAACTTGAGCAGATATTTTATTGAAAGCTGCCAAAATGTGAAGAGAACTTCACCAAATATTAAGAGAACTGCTCCTTAACTTCACCTTTGTGAGGTGACAAAGAATGAGAACGCCAAACCAAGCCATACATTTCTTCATACAAAAGGAAGTCTTTCGCAAAAAGGCCTCAAACATCATGCGAGTTGGCCAAGTGACATACACACTAATGTTGGGCATCATACCAGCTATCTTTCACCAACAAGTGCTTTTAGAAGCATTCACTTTTCTTTTTCATATCAAATATTCATGTGAAACTAAGCAAAACTAGAATAGCCTATTATTTGATACAATAATAACCTAGTCTGCACTCATCTGTGTTATTAAAATGAATGCCTACCTCTGCCTGATAAAAAATGGTCTAGCTTGATGTTTGAGTTGTCCAAAAGATGTCTTTTCCGATTTAAGGTTTTCTTTCATTACAGATTTGGAGAACGTTGCGCACATCCTTGCCAGTTTCTAAAATATGCTCCACAGCTTTGATGCCATCATGTCTCTTATTAGAGGACAGGAGCTGCACGCAAATAACCAACTAATTTTGCTAATGTCAGTGATGAACAAATTGTGGATGTGGAATGTTTTTACAGGATTGGCTATGGTTAAATATACCATTGAATATATAATAATGCCAATTAAAGTTCAAAATTAATAATAGTGTGTGGCTACTTGTGAAAAATATGAGCTAGTTTGCTAGGAGCTGCCTAGCCAGATAAACAGGAAAATTACATGCATATTTATACATTATCCCTGAGCCTGACTTTTTACCATCACAGATATCATGATTTAAATAAAGAAAAAAAGTGACTGTTACAGTGCAGGAGGCATTTCGGTGGCATGGTTTGGGCCTTTGATCTTCTTAGATTGAAGAGTCACTGCACATCAATGCAAAGTTCTTCTGACTGATCACTTTTATCCCACAATGAAACATTTCTGAGGGGCGTGGTCTCTACCAGGATGACAAAGTTCCCATAAGCAGTGCACATGGGTCTCGCTGAATAGTTTAATAAGGATGAAAATTATGTAAATCATATGCTATTGGCCTCACAGTCACCAGATCTCAACCAAATGAAACACATATGTGAGATTATGGACCAATGTGATATGCATTGGCTACACAAATACAGCCCAATATTGACACGATTTTGTCATGGCCAACAAATTCAGCTTCAGGGCTGAACATGAATGGTGGGAATGACAAACACACACATGCAAGGAAGTGAACAATGACTGGTTGGAGTCAAACTTGCAGTATGGACGGTCTCCCGACCAAGACACAGCAAGACTATATGGAACTAAGATTGCCTAATCTGACATGGTGCCCATCGTGAAAGACAAAGATCATGTAGCCTGATCCCAGCAGAAGAAGGTGCTCTCCATCATCAGTGGAGGAAATATCCTTTAGAAGTATGCTGTTCATCCCTCCAGCTCCAGAGACGTATACCAAGGCACACTGAAGCTGTTCTCTGCCCTGGTGGATCAAAGTGGCCCAACATCCTGCTATACAGTTTTTTCCTTTCATTTGTGATCCTTCTAAGTCTACATAGATTATTTTTAATTGTTCACAATGATAAGCTTACAAACACTTTAAAATATTGTGGAAAAACAGGACCTAGGCAAAAAAAAGGCTATAAATCCCAATGGCATGCAATGAAAGCTTAAATGGGAAACCACATTTTTGAATATTAAATGAAATGCAAAACTCCAAGTTCTGAGTAATAAAGGAGCTAATAAATGAATTAGGCGTCATGGGTGGTCCACGCGCACGTGTGATTGTTTGTTGGTCAGCTGAAGCGTAAAGCCACACAGCACATAAGGGAAATAAATTGTTTCCAAATAAGAACAGACTTACTTAAGCACAAGAACAGAAACTTACTTTATCAAGTTTCTCACCAGAGAGGTTGCATCAAAACTGCTAAAATGTAGAGAAGTTCCAGCGGCGCGCGCGAGTGCGCGTGTGTGTGTGTTTGTGGAGATTCAGTTTCTTAACCAAAGCAGCTTCATGACAACTTCATACTAGTATAATAAAAGAAATTCCAAAACAGCGCGCAAATCATGCGATGTTCTTTAAAAGTAAAGTAAAGCTGTTTTCTATAACTAGCGCGTGAAGAGCAGTGAAAGCCTCGTAGTCCGTGTGTGAGTGTGTGTAGGTGCGGATCAGTCGCTCTGCGCGTCTCAAACTCGTACACACTACTGTTGCTCTTCTGCAGCAGCTTCCGGCCGACGTGAGCTTACTCTTAAAGGGCCGAAACCGCGCTCGCTCTCTCTCTCTCTCTCTCACAAACAAACACACACACACACACACACACACACACACACACACCCACACACACACACACACACACACACACACACACACACACA
>JAQMYM010004622.1:0-12711 GCA_030014255.1 Parauchenoglanis ngamensis
TGTGTGTGTATTAGTGTGTATGTTTGTTTGTATGTATATTTGTCAAATGTCCTTCAAAATGCAGTGAAATACTATAGTTTTCAGTTCTCACCCCCTCTCTCCACATGAAAAGCCTCCATGTGAAAGTATATCATTTCCAGTTTCCATAGTCAGATTTGTTTGATCTCTTCTACTCTTTTGACACAAATACTCCAGTTATAACTCCCTTTTTGATGTATGTTTGATTCCTGATGCATGTACTTTAAGTTCCCCCTTTTAATGCTGTCAGTCACAAAGCCTGTTATAATTAATGTAAGCATAACTACAGTATCCTATAGGTTTGGCCATTTCCACAGTCCAGTCTGGTGTGTAATTGCTTTAGACAGCCCAACTGGATGTTAGTGTTGGCCCACGTGTTCCTCAAACTCTAATATGAGTTTTAGTTCTTCTGCTATGCATTACTGTCTTTTCTTGATATTGCACCTATGATACTGTTTTCTTACTCCTCTCATTTTTATCATCATGTGTATCACTGTCCTCATTTCTTCCCTTTAAACCTACTGTCTTTCATTTATTTCTGTGTAAGCTGGAGGGAGAAAAGAACAAAGCAGCTAAACTCCCTGCTCTCACACCGAAAATCTGAAGTGCCGAGCTTCTCAAGACCTGTCTGTTTACAGTTCCAGTAGTTTTATAGCAGAGGTTTCCAGATTTTAAAAGTTATTTTCAAATGGTGGATTTTATTTAGATGTGTAATTAAAATAATTAAACATGTAAATGAATCTCTCTATTGGTGGGGAAAAAAAAGTTCTCCTTCCTGCAACTCAAAACAAATCCAAGTCAACAGAGGAATGTCTTCACAAGAAGAAGAGCGACATTTTGGAATGGTCCGGTCAGAGGACAGATCTAAATCCTATTGAAAGATTGTGGAATAACTTGAGAAATTAAAGATCTTCTCACATTTTTGATAGTTTTGGAGCATTTATGCAGGAAAGACTGGAATAAACCTTCAATAGACTGAGCTTTATATTACAAGCAAAAAGTGCTTTAACAAAATATTATTTAAGGGTGTGTTCACTTACACAACCAGGTTATTATTCTTTTTCTCCTCCATAAAATATTTGTATTTGTTTGATTTGTTTCTATTTTTCTATTCTATTCAGTTTTATTGGTTGCTGTATCAGCTTAAAGGTGGAAACAAATGTTTTATGTTGGTTTCATTTTTTATATCAAAAATCTTTAGCAGGGGTGTGTAGACATTTTAGATCCACTCTGTCTGACTACCTGACTGTGTTTTGACCCTTGCTGTACTTGTATTGCTTTATTTATTTTTTATTTTATTCTAGCTGTGTTTGCTATTCCTGGTTGTTTAAACCTTTTTCCTGCTTTAAAATTTTTGCATTGTGATTATGATTTCACATTGTGTGCCTAATAAACATCTTCGGACAGATCAAACTCTGCTTCTGAGCCTATCTTGTTAGAACATAGTTGTCTTTGGGACACAATCCCTTTCAGTCGGTCCATGGGCATGTTTTCAATTTGAAATTTGAAAGCACCATTACATACACATTGTTTTCAAATAGATTAGTTTTCATGATACTGTATGTTTTTTCTTGCAGCTTAAAGACAGTTTTTATTATCTGATGTTTGGACAGTGACAGTGACAGTCTTTTCCCCCACTACATCTCCTCCCACCCTTAAGACAAACATCCCATTAGTGTATCCAAACTTTTATTCTTGTCAGAGATCATGTCTGACCCAGGAAAACAATGTTCACTTTATGACTGAAATTTGTAAACCTTAAATAGAGAAGTAGATGGGCAACAAGTGTGGCATTGTCTGAGATTGTTAGACCAGATAGACCTGATGTCTCTTTTCTTCAGATGATTTCTAGTAATTTAATGTACAGGCAATGTATAATAAAAGAGTCATATCCATAGTTAAATACATGCTAATGCATTGCTCTCAGAGCTGGTCAGTGGAGGATGGGTTCTCCCTGCTGAGTCTGTTTCCTCTAAGGATTTATTCCTGTTTAGTGATATCTTAAAAGTTTTTCAGCAAAAAATAAATAAATAAATAAATAAATAAATAAATAAACAAATAAATCATTAAAATAACCAAGCAAGGCAAAGTACTGAATGCAGGGCATTTACAAAAAAAGCTACAAAAAATGTTTCAAAAAATTTTTTTATTCAGTTTGTTGAAGAGTAAAAAATCATCTGATCTTTTTCCAGAATTCAAATGTCCAGTTTGGGTCAGTCTGTGTCCAAGAGAAGTCAAAAACTTCTCAACCTCTCAAAACTTAGATCGATTGGACAATTCCATATGTTACTATTGTGCACACAGGTTTGTGTTAATCTTTTAATTGTTTTTCATTATTTTTCTTTGATTCCAACATTCAAGAGCTTCACTTTTTGGATGCATGGCTGCTCTCGTACAAGTTTTTTAGGATGGCACAAGACTTTCAAATACTGCAGATTGAATTAGTTTTTTAGTTTAGCTTGACACTAATCACCTGTTTGAGTGAAGCATTTGAGTTATAATTCCTTGCCTATATAAATATATAGAAACAATTTTTGAAGTTTGAGTTGTGGTCATAAAAACACTTGAATGTCTTCTTTTCTACATACATGGATAAGGCATTCTGTAATAACCCCTTCAGGAAATTTGAAACAGGAAGTAACACGAAACAGTTACATTCCACAACATGCAGCACTGACAGCAAACAGTTTCTGTTTTAGACAGTTTTATGAAATAAAAATTCCATGACAACATAAGTAAATTTATATATGTTTGCCAGCTTATTGGTTGTTGTTAAATGAATCTTCACACTGTCCTCCAGCTTCAGCTCCTCTCCAGTCTGTGCAAAAGATGTTGAGATTTGAGATTTTTGTGACATATATCATTAGCTCTAACAAATGTTTTAGTGCATCATGTGAAACTATCAGAGGTAGTTGCTCAGAGAGGCACCAGACGTTTCCTCTCACACTTGAGAAAGCTGAACTACAAACACATATACATGAAGATTTATATATGAAAGTAAGAAACACAGAGATTTAGCTAATCTTCACTTGAATTTTTACCTTTAGCTGGGAGAACATTGTGCCATTTGTAGGAATGATGTTTCTCATGATTCAAGTTAACGTTGCAGTGCTGTTTCTTGCATTGGCCTGGATTGTTGTTCTGTGGGACACAGTAAAGTGTGTTGTTGGTGAGATGTGATTGAAGTCACTTTTGAAAAATGTTAAGCTAATATACAGTATTGTACAGTCCTCGTTGCTGGGGCGGTACCCTCAAGGATACACGGCTTGTAATTTTAGTGTGAAGCTTTTATCTAGAAAGGTGCAGAAAGAGTAGAGCAGTATGTCCACATTTCCAGGTGAATGACGGAGTAATGATTTATAATCTGGCGTCAGCCTGAAATGGGTGGGTTCCTTTTTTCAATCTGTTTCCTCTCAAGGTTTCTTTTTTATGTTGTCTCAGGGAGTTTTTCCCTCTCAAGGTCACATTATTTCTCCATACGGACCTAAATCTACATCTGGGTCTAGCTGATGCTCTGAAGCTTTAACACTTTTATGCAAATCTAGTTAACACTTTTCCAAGATACATCTTGAACCAGTGGAAATGAACATTTTTAAACCCTCACACATAAAGCTGTTTGTGTAACTAGATCAGAACGAAGTCCTCTTCCATCTGTGAATTGATTTTTAAATATCTCAGCCTAAGACTATCAATTCAGCTTAATTTGTTTGAGTTCATATCTCTCTTAAGGTGAATAAAACAAGAATCAGGGGTGTCTCCTCTCAAGGATTAAAGATGTAGTAGAACTCAATGTTTCACCTTACAACACTTGCAATGGGGTTGCGCAGCATGGGCAGGGCAGACGCTTCCTGAGCGTTTATTCTTCACCACATCAGAAGGAGATGGAATGCTATTCAGTTTTTTAGCAGCTGGTGCATCTGTAAAGCAGGCCACAAATGCAATATTGAGGATGTGTTGCAGATAACTAAATGTGTTTTCACACTGATCAACTATCTTGTCATCTGTGTAAGAGAAACACTGAGATTTAGCTAATCTTCATTTTTAGTTTTACTTTTGGCCAGAACAACAGGACGCAGTATGATGGCCCACGGCTTCCTGTGTTTAAAATTGAAAGTATGAGCGGGTTTTATAAACTGAAGTGTAGATTTTTAGGACGATATGTTACATACAGACATTATAGCTGCAATTTTATGTGCAACTGAATTATTCTTAACAATCTGTACCACATAGTTTCCTAAGCTGTCCTCTAACTGTGCTGTCTCATAGATTTTCTATCATGTAAGAACTGTAAAAATTCACATATCACAAACTGCAAAGTTTAAAACAGCAGTTAATAAATGTATGTTAACAACAACATTGCAACATAACAGTAAAACTAATAAATAACAGTGTGCCCTAACTAACTGACTAAAATGAAAAGCTAAAGAGAAATGGCCCCAAAAGACTGGAAAAGAAATGAATACTAATTCATTTTTGTCAGTTAACTAACTCACAATTCAGAAGCTGCATTTCTACCGAAATCTAAAATATATATAGCAAACTTTTTAATTACCCAACAACATGAGTGCACAAAACAGGTCAAATGCAGATAAATAACAGTATAAGATGCAGTATTCAATAGGCCAAGATGCAGTGTTTGTGTTGAGTGGTTGGATAAGATGCAGTGTGTGTGTTTTGTGGTTGGATAAGATGCAGTGTGTGTGTTTTGTGGTTGGATAAGATGCAGTGTGTGTGTTTTGTGGTTGTATGAGATGCAGTACGTGTGTTGTGTGTTCGCTTGCTGTGTCTGTACTGAAACCAGGTCCAGAATTCTTAGAACACTGAACATAGAATATTGTTCTAGCAACCGTTACCGTGACATCTCTACAGCAACATTGTAGAAACACAGGGCATCATCCCCTCTTAAAAATATACAAATCCCACTGCATTAGAAAACAACATGGCAAACCAAGTGGCTTTTATTTTAAAGAAATGCAAGCACATTTTATAAGCAGATTCCTAAAAATAGATTTTGTTTAAAAATATGAAAAATAATAGCTTTTTATCTTTAGAATCCTTTATCATAGAACCTTTTAGAAATACATCTATGAAGGAAGGAAGATTTAGTTTTTTGCTGATATGACAAATAGCATGGCCTTCTTTAGGCAAATTTATCTTCTTAGACATTTTTAATAATTATTTATAACCAGCAGGTCTCACGGTAATTTATAGTACATGTCTGTAGTTACCTTCAGCTTAATTTCATACAGATAAGCAAGTAGAGTAACTGCATGCTGTAGTTCATCACATTATCTGTAGATTCATTGTGACAACCAGAATCAGCTTAAGTGTCCAAATACTTTTTTCTCTCATTTTGAATGAGACATCTATTATTTTTATATGTTTAAACTTAACAAATTGTGTATTTCTTTAAATTAAATCTTAATAGTTTGACATGTTGTTTTCTTATGCAGTGAAATTAATATATTTGTAAGTGTTTTAAGTGTCCAAATATGTTTTGGGGCCCACTGCATATCTTTAAAGCAACCTGTTCATCGGTCTGACAATTTAACCTTTAACACTAAAATATGTCCTAAATTAAAGGACATTATTAGTAGACCAATGCAAAGGGCTCTTGTGCCACTAAAACCGAATCACACACAACCCTTTTCTCAGCATTTAAAGCTGCAATTAAATTAATATTTTAACATTTAAAATTATATATTTTAATCAGGCTATTTATTGCTCAATGAGCATTTAATTGGAGTATTGTTTTAATCGCATGCTTATTATTGATAGTTTTCAATTATTATTTATTACTGATATTTTCCAAGCATGTATTAGAACGTATGGTGGCCATCAGGTGACCGTAGCATACTTCTAAGTACTTACATTCACATTCCCATCCTTTTTCCATGCTACATAATAAGTATGATCCTACATTTTTCATAATTTGGGTTCTCAAACTTAGCCAGCACCAGCAAACACAGATTCCTCTTCTTTCTTCTAAAGGGCTCATTCTAAGCTTATGAAAACACAACAATTCATAGTTACAGGTAAATATACACTAATGAAAACATACTCATGAATTCCATAAGTATAATATTGAATTTATACTCCATTTCAGCTAATAGATACCCTCAAACTCTTACATAGTGGACCTTTAAGGATGCAGTAATAATAATAATAAGAACTGTACAGAGTTTTAATGCATGCTGTTTCTCAGTATAAAATAAACAAACACAGCCATGATGTATAATTGCTAGTACATGAAAAGAGATTAGAGCTTAGACTTATAGAGTCTATGAGGTGACCAAACAGTCAGATATGTGGAGCCAGAAAAAGTATCCCATCACAATGTGTGCACATTACTACAACTACTACTACAGCAATAGCAATTTATGATGATTATGATGACAGAAGACAGTTTGTATGAGTTCAAACCATATTTCCTATCTGGCACGTACCTGATTTTGACTCTTTGGGACATCTGGCACTCCTTGTTTTCTACAATCTGCTTCAAATCTGACTTGTATTCACATGTGGCTACTTGAAGCAATTCTTTCACACACGTGTCAGTAAGAAAAGTTTGATGCTTTGATTTCACACGTTTCAGGGTTGATAAAACTGATTCACAAATATAGGTTGACTCAAACATAGAAAGTAGCCTCAGAGCAGCTTGTTTTTACATTGGCATGCTTCTCCATTGAGGTTCCCACTTCCTCAGAACAGACTTGAGTCTCTCTCATCTTCAGAAAATTCAACCATCTCCATTTGAGATGTAACATCATCTGTCACAACTGAGGCTTTCAGTCAGTCTGATTCAGCAGCAAAGGGATTAAAAAGCATTATAATTTATGTCCTTTTCAGTAGTAGAAGCAGTCCTTGATGCTCTGTTGTATATTTGCAATAAGTGTTGTTTAACATTCAATATTCAGTTTTACGATCTCAGGTCCTAATGCGCTTACATTTAACACAGAAAGAAAATGAGTTAGTTCTCCCTTTTTAAGATTAAGTTTTGAATAGCTTGAGTCTGTTGACAGATGAAAATATTGTTTGCACCAGGTCAGGCAGCATCTTTAACTCCCCTTGTAGTTCAAGTTACAGTATCAGAAACACCAAATCAAAAATCCACTGGGGGTCAGAGAGTTCAGGAAAGTCCTTGCGCTGTTCATTCAGGAACAGCTTCAATTTTATTTGTATAGCGCTTTTAACAACAGACATTGTCATAAAGCAGCTTCACAAAAGTATATATATTCTGAATATAAACTTATGAATCTACACATTTATCTATATTTATCCTCAATGAGCAAGCCTGTGGTGACGGCAGCAAGGAACTCCCTGAGATGGCAAAAGGAAGAAACCTTGAGAGGAACCAGACTCAAAAGGGATCCCATCCTCATTTGGGTCACACTGTATAGTGCAATTACAACTAATACACTTTAGTACCATGATCAAGTTTAAAGTGCAAGACTGTTCATGGTCATTCGAGTCCTGTGTCATTGTAGCAGAACCACTCACATCAACAGCAGTCCAACAGCATCATCACAGTTCTAGGTGTAAGTTGAGGCAGTTTATATGGTGCCATATTTAACAAGAGCAAGTGGTTTCCAAGTGACAAAAGCATGATAATGGAAAAAAAAATTACATACAGCCAGGTATTTGGACAGTGGCATGATTTTCATAAAATGTTGCCTCTGTACACTGTACACCTCAATGGATCTGAAATCGAGCCATCAAGATACGACTAAAGTATAGACTTTCAGCTTTAATTCAAGGCATTTAACAAAAATATCACATTAATGGTTTAGGAATTAGAACCTACCTTTTTTTTTTTTTTACATAGATCCTCCATTTTCATAGGCTCAAAAGTATTTGGACAATTGACTGAAAAGTAGTTTCATGGCCAGTTATGACCCGTTTCCTCATTATTTCATGACGTTATTTCATGTTATTTCTCTTGAAATTCAAGAGATAAAAGGTCTGTAGCTGCCAATGGTATTTACTGATCTTTGACTGCTGATAGAAGTAGCATGATAAATTCTGAAGTATATAGGAGTATATCCTTTCTCCAAATATTCAGTCCAAAGCTGCAAAACTGATAGGACAACACTTCACTGTGCAGATGGATAATGACACAAAACATAAGGCGAAAACACCCCAAGATGTTCTTAAGGCAAAGAGAGGAAATTCTTAAATAGCAGAATCATTCAACCCATTCAGCATGCTTTCCAGTTACTGAGACAAGCGAAGTGAAGACAGAAAGAACCACAAACAACCAGCAACTGAAGGGGGCTGGATTTAAGGCCTGGCAAAGCACCTCAAGGGAGGAAACTCAGTATTTGTTGAGGACCCTGCGTTCCAGACTTCTGACAATCATTGACTGCAAAAGATCTGCATCCAAGTAGTGATTCTAGACATACTAAGGTAAAGTTTGGTGTTCTGCAAGGTTCTGTTTTAGGCCCATTGTTATTTTCTTTATATATGCTACATCTGGGTAACATTATTTGTAAACATGGTATTAGCCTTCACTGGTATGCTGATGGCACACAGTTGTATGTTTCAACAAAGCCAAATGAGACACACCATTTGAAGCTCATGTAGATATTACTAGGATACCCTTATTTCATCTCAGAAATATTGCCAAGATAAGAAATATGATGCCACTGCATGATACAGAAAAACTAGTTCAAGCTTTTGTTACCTCTAGGTGGGATAATTGTAATTTCTTACTGTCAGGATGTTCCTGTTGGTGCACAAACAAGCTCCAGTTGCTCCAGACTTCAGCAGCGAGAGTCCTTACTAGAACCAGAAGATATGATCACATCACCCCGATCTCATCTACACTGCAGTGGCTTCCATTGAAATCAAAAATCAAATTCTGCATACCAAGCCATTGTGGACAACGTTACGCTTCCAACTTTGTTGACACAGTTTGTAGAAGGCCCCTTTCTATTCCAGCATGACTGTGCCCCAGTGCAATAAAGCAACATCCATAGAGACATGGTCGGATGAGTTCAGTGTTTAAGAAAATAACTGGCCCATACAGAGCCCTGACCTCAAACCCATCGAACACCTTTGGGATGAACTGGAATGGAGATTGTGAGCCGGGCCTTCTTGTCCAACATCAGTGCCTGTCCTCATAAATGAATCTACAGAATGAATGGACACAAATCCCCACAAAAACACTCCAAAATCTTGTGGAAAACTTCAAAGGGGGGAACAACTCCATATTAAAGTCTATATATTTGAATTTAATGTCATTCAAAGTCTCTGTTGGTGTAATGGTCAGGCATCCCAATACTTTTGTCCATATAGTGTATATACGCATACATGCATGCATACACACACGTATAAATACAAAGTTTCTGACCTAGAAGTTTCTGGGCCAGAAGTTCCCATGGTCTGATGGGAAACACCAATAAAAGTGGTTGAGAACAACAGAGCTAAGATCCTGTCCACAGATATGCAGTTGCTGGCCAACCAACCAGACATGGTGGTGGTTGACATGGAGCAAAAAACAGCAGTAGTGGAGGATGTGGTAATCACTTTAGAATTAGAAGGGAACCCATCCCCATTTGGGTGACACCAGATAGTGTGTTATAAGTAACTGTGTGTTATATGGTCAAAAAAAATTTACAGTTGTTTGGCACATAATTCAATATAGTTTTAACAAAGTCAGTTATGTTTCAACTGATTCACTCATGGAGATTTGAGTGCAAGACTGTGGTAATTTAAGCCCTTATGCCATTGTAGCAGAACCGCTCATGTCAACGGCAGTCCAACTCCATCCCAGTTCTAAGTGTATGTTGAGGCAGTTCATATGGGGCCATCCTCAACATCAGCAAGTGGTTTTTCGAGTGATAACTCCAACCAGAAGTAGGACATCAGAAAGGATCAGGCAGGTCGGGAAAGCAAAGGGGGTTGGGATCAATGTTATCTCCTGAGTAGCAAGAATTCAGGAGTAGCAAGTTTGTTAATAGGTTTTAATTGGGTATAGGAGGAGATCTGGTGGGTTCTTGGGCACAGTGTGTTTTGATAAACTGGGCTGTTTGGATGCTGTCACCCTCCCCCACTCTGCTGCATTAATTCAAGTTAACTGTGGCATGGCTAGACGCTTTATGTCCCATGGCACCCTCATGTCTATGTTACCTGCTGGCTCTCCCTTTTAGCCATGCCGTCAAAACTATACTTGCTGGAGTTCCACATGATATATACTGTTCTTAACCATTATGTGACAACGAGCATACCCAACACTCTCTCACTACACATGCTAGTTCTGAGACACCAATAATTTTGATCCATTTTGTTCTTTGCACCTGCACAGGTTCCTTTTTTAGTGTGGTTCCTTTCAAGGTTTCTTCCTCAGGTTATCTCAGGGAGTTTTTCCTTGCCACCATCACCACTGGCTTGATCATTAGGATATATATTAATGTATAAACTTATTAATTCATATGTTAAAATTTATAACTAGAATTTACATATTTCCATAAAACTGCTTTGTGACAGTGTCCATTGTTAAAGTGCTATACACTTAAAACTGAATTGAAGTATTCAAAATAATCTTTATATTTATAATTGTCAATACAGTATATACACTTACTTTGACCCTGGGAAAATTAAGGGACTATGTAAAAAATGGCTATAATTCCTAAACTGTTAATTCAATATTTTTTAAATGCCTTGAATTAAAACTGAAAGTTCATACTTTAACATTTTAATGGCTTCATTTCAAATCTAAAAAATAAATAAGGTTGGTGTCCAAATACTTATGGACCTGACTAATTCTGAAATTAAAGGGGCTACAGGCAATTTATGCATTGCAGTGAAACCATTTTTTTTTCTGAGAGCTACAAATTAAACAGAACCAGGACCATGCTATAACCAAGCTGTCGCTGTTGGTTCCTTGCACAAGATCCTTAATCATTTGCTCATCTCAACTGTAAATCACTTTGTATTAAAGCTTTGTATTTAATACAAATACTTTGCATTAAATTTTACTTTAGAGGTCAGCTGGTTGTGGCCATGCTGACATGTAGCATTTTGAAAATGTTTGTATGTCCATTTTATTTACTCACTACATCAGGTCCAAGTAGAAACATGTAAAAGTGTGTGCTCTGAGGTTACAGTGTGGTGATGTCAGAGAAAAGCAAACTTGGTTGAAGTGGATTGGTCTTCCACAAGGCTTTCTCTTCCTCCACACCATCCTCTGTCTTCTGCTGCCTGAGATATTCTTTCATCAGTGTATCCTGGGGAGGACACTCACTAATCCTCCATTGTTCAATCCAGGCTGTTGGTCTGCCTTGACTTGGAGTCTTGAGTGATTGCTCCATCAACCAGTGCTGGTGCACTGACCCTCTGGTATTGGCTTTAATAATTGTCTGAGCTTTGCTAATGTATTGCCTCGTGTCTGCCTAGTTTATCTGCTATGATGCTGGAGAGGCAGGTTATTGGCCTGTAGTTGGATGGCACTGTGCCATTCTGTGGATCTTTCATGATCTGTCCAGTTCTTCATACTGGAGAACCGGTGTTGGATCTCTGCCTTGATGGTGGTGACTGGTTCTTGTTCTGTAAGATCAGGGTGATGTCTTAGGTCTTCCAGCCACTTGGCATTGGAGTTGTGCGATGCCTCTTTCTCCCTTAAGTCCTTCCAGTATTTCTTAGTGTCAGCTCTGTGTGGATCTAATCTTTTTCTGCTGTCCCCTCGCAGCTGTGAATACATCCTAGATGGTTCTTTGGAGAAGAAGCCATTTATTCTTTTGGTTCCCCGGTGTATCTTTTCAGTCTTGTCACCAGAGCTGAGAGTCTTTGTTTGGCAGTCTCTAGAGCCTCGCTTATGGACATCATCTTGTACTTCTTCATGGCCCAGGACCTGTCTCTTATGACTCCTTTATGCGCTTCTTTGAGCCAGCTAATGTGCCTCCAATCTTCTCCATGGTGGGCACTCCACATACTTGGATTTTGTAACCAAGCAGCTCCAGGATTAGTGTGGCAGTGGCATATATGAGCTCATTGGTTTCAGTGATGGTGTTGGTGGATATATTGAGCAGCACAGTGTTAACACTCCTTTGAAGGAGTTTTGGCAGCTTGCAGAGGAAGTCGCATGTAGTTGGGCCTCAATTCTCATCTTCAACTTAGCAACTGCTTCTGTCATTACTGGTGACAGACTGTTATGTGGGCTGTTCATCATTACCATCATTACCACCTGTAGCGCATTGAGCCAAGAGCTGTTTCTTAGTCAGAGTGGATGTTGGTCTTCTGGTCATCCATAGTTCCCACATGCGATGCATATAGCCTCTTTCCTTGGCTGTTATTGTAGCATTCTATCAGATCCAAGTTTTCTGATCTGGTCCAGGTATGTCTTGTTCCAGTAGCCCAGTATATTTTCATCAGTATGTCCTGGTTCCTCAACAACTGATGCCGGACTTGTTAACCCAGGCGACATCCCAGCCAGTATGGCTTTGTATTTAAGTCTCTCGCTTATGTTCCGAGGTAGGCTTGTGCCAGCATTAGGGGTCTAAGCTTGGGGACCCTTACTGGAAGTTCTTGCCTTAACTGGGAATCAAACCCTGTAGTTTCAGAGGCATAGTTACCACATGCATCACACCATATATCCACATCCACAGTACTGTGCAAAAGTCATTGAGTCAGTACAAAAACACACTTTAGATTTCATATATATACACACACACACACACACATGTGTGTATATAT
>JAQMYM010004623.1:0-12709 GCA_030014255.1 Parauchenoglanis ngamensis
CTACACAGGGTATAACATAGTGGTGTTTACACACTCCGTAGTGCACTGTGTATCCTCTCAGCACTCATTTGGGACTCGGCCCGAGGGGAAAGTTACATTGTGTGTTGCTGATTATTGTTTGTTTGGTTGATTATTAAATTGATGCTAACCCTGTTCGAGTTTACTGTGGTTTTTTTAGTTTAGTTTTTTAACCTTGCGCTATGGTTTGGTAACAGGTGCTGTGGGTCACTAACAACACTAGTATTTAAGTAGCTAAGTTGACTGGCTGATGCTCTCATCAGATTAAAGTGGTTTAATCTTTTAAGTGAGGTAATATGTCCGAAACAATTTTTACTTACAAATTGCAAATTGCGTTACTTATAAGATATCTACATTATGTCAAGTAGATTACTTTGAGCTATAAAGGAGCACTTCAGGGTCAGCTGTAGAGAAATATTAACTGAACTGCCGCTATTGCAGACCTGAAACAGGAACAAGAAACCTTTTTTTCAAAAGATATTTAAGCTTTTAAAGATCCCTTAAAATCAAAATGTGTGCTATGGGCACCAATATGATAGAGTATTTAGACAGAGCTAGATATCTTGCACGTTTTCTCAAACAGGTCGTCAAATCCATGTAACTGTGGCGAGCTGTCCTGGGCTCGTGCCCTGCGGGAGCGGCTCGTGCCCTGCGGTAGCGGCTCGCGCGTGGGGCCTTATTTTGTTCATTCTTTTCAGAAACGGTGGAATTTGTGCAAGTTGGTGGTTTTGTGACAGACATTTTGGAGGAGTTTTTTTCCAACTTGGTGCTGACTAACAGATTAACCAGAAATGTCAAACGCCACAATACAACACAATACACAAAAAAGGCTCGTGATAAACTCTTTTATGTTATTCATATTTAGCTAGTTTGCTAAGCTACTGTTACATTTGTTCGTTTATTGTTCACCAGGTTGTGTTGAATCGTGAATGATGTTGACTGTAAATCAGATTGTTGTGTAATTCAAGATGCTGTCACTCTGATTTCCAGGTTCAGAAGGAAAATATGTCAACATACAGAATTAAATAGGTTATTTTATGACTTTAATGGGGATCTCCAGCGAACATAACCTCATACAACTCCTGAAAATGATCTTATGATCATGTTAATGTTAGAAGCAGGTTTGGGACCGAAAAGTCACTGGTTCGATTCCCTGGACCTGCGGTAAGAATGGGGGGAGTGAATGAACAGCACTTTCCCTTCCTCTGCACCCACGGCTGAAGTGCCCTTGCTCGAGGCACCTACCCCCCGACTGCTCCCCGGGCGCGGCGGCATGGAGCTGCCCCCTGTTCTGGGTGTGTGTGTTCACTTCTCACTTGTGTGTGTGTGTGTGTGTGTGTGTTCACTGCTTGGATGGGTTAAATGCAGAGAAATAATTCATACCTTGGTTCAAGGTATGCCAAAATAATGTAGTTAACAATTAATTAATTGAATAATCTTATGGTCATGTCTAGTTGTAAATAAAAGTAATTTTCCATTAATTAGCATATTTCCCAAACAAATCCCACAGCCAAAAGGACTGTGACCTTGATTGTACATGACACTAGCTAGTGGGATATTAGCAAAAGATCAGGTCTCGTAATGTATTTATTTTTGCAAGCTTGTAGCTGGAAGGCATAAACAAGAAACTAGCAGAGATTTTAAAATCCTGTATCTTTTTCAATCACAAGAACTACAACAGTAACAGTAACTGATGTATCTGTTGTAACTGCTGCCTTCCTGTTTGTGTGTTTGTGTGTTTTGACTGCTTTGAGGCTGGTTCTGTTTCACTTCTGAATGCCCGCGGCAGTGAGAATCACCCAGACACCTTCCTGTGTGCATGTGCTAGCATGCTGCAGTCAACAAAGTCTGGTCATGAGCACTCACCTCTCATTTTCCCATCCGGTTGGTTTCTCTTTGTCCCGTCATATCAGAGTATGTAGCCGCTACCTTCCTGCAAGCCAGGTTGAGAGGATTGACTGGACAGTACATGTAACCGGTTCATTCGTGTAGGCAGATGCGACCAAAGCAGGAGCAACACCACAAGTACACCGTACTTTGGCAGAAACATGTCCTAAATCAGAGGTTCCCAACCGTTTTTCCGCCATGAACCCCTGTTCATGTTCTGACTGATCCTTGTGAATTGTGAATGCACATGACTGAGCCGGGAAGTCTGCATCCATTTTAGATTTGATGGGCCTAATATGCCTTTAAAGTATATTTTCACATATTTAACAAAAAATACCACTTAGAAACAATCCCATGGAACCCCCTGTAAGTATGCCATGGACCACAAGGGGGCCCCGGTTGAGAACTGAACTAGCTAATTAATTCTATCTGGAGCATACAGTAATTAAATTTAACTGTAAATTGCTTTTTCTATCAAAAATGGTTTCAAAACAACACAAACCCAGTTCTTCAAAGAAAAACAAAATATCAAATATACATCAGGTTAGACATGAGCACATTTTAAATTGAGCTCAATATGGGTGAAAGGCAGGGTTAGGTGGATTGCAACACAGCAACAGTTTTGGAAGTGCACATTTCTGGGGCATTTATAATAGTGCAATCCCACTGTACAGTGCATGGCTTGGTGACTGATCCACATCTGTAGCTGTTCGCTGCAAAATATGGGAGTGGAGCAGCAGCACTTTACGCTTTAAATTTCCGTTTAAAGCATTCCATAATCACTTCACACTCACTCACATACAGTGGTTCATCCTCACCATTACTATGTTTCATTTAAAAGTTTTATTTATTTACAATTTTCACACTTTTTACAAATAAACTTCACTATTGCAATGCTTGTAGACAAATGCACCACTCTGTTCCCACTTTGCACCGCTCAGTCACTCTGGGGTAAAAGCAGGAGATCTGAATTTCAGCTTATAAAATCAAGCAATATGGTTTATTTGTTAAAAATGAACCATTAAACATCTGTGCCTTTTTTTGATCCAGATATGAGTGGTTTCCCGTCTCCACCGCCTGTCTTCTTTCCAGCACATCATCCAACTAGGATGAATGAGATGAAGTGTGAGAATCTGGACCCCACAGAGAGCTCCAGTAGTCCCCAAAGTTCTTCTGGTTCTTTACATGCTAACATCTCTGACAGGCAAATGCAAACAGACGTGTATCACTGCTCACAGTGTGGGAAGTGTTTCAGCAAAAAGACTAACCTCAGACAACACCAACGGATTCATACAGGAGAGAAGCCGTATCAGTGCTCGTACTGTGGGATGCGGTTTACACAACGGGGTAATCTGCAGCAACACCAGCGCATTCATAAAGGGGAAAAGCTGTACCACTGCTCACAGTGTGGAAAGAATTTCACTCAGAAGGGTCATCTCCAGCGACACCAGCGAATTCACACAGGAGAGAAACCGTATCAGTGTTCACAGTGTGGGAAGAGTTTTACCGAGAACAATAAGCTCATAAAACACCAGCGCATTCATTCAGGAGAGAAGCCGTATCAGTGCTCGGACTGCGGGATGAGTTTTACCGAAAGGAGTAATCTGCAGTTACACCTGCTCATCCACACAGGAGTTAAACCCTATTACTGTTTAGAGTGCGGGAAGAGTTATACACAAAAAACGGCTCTGCGAGTACACCAACGCATCCACACAGGGCAGAAGCCCTATTACTGTTCTCAGTGTGGGAAGAGTTTTACTACCCATAGTAGTTTCCAGCAACATCAGCGTGTTCACACAGGAGAGAAACCGTACCACTGTTTACAGTGTGGGAAGAGATTTAGTAACCAGAGTAATCTCCGACGACACCAGCGCATTCACACCGGAGAGAAGACGCATCAGTGTTCTGAGTGTGAGAAGAGTTTTAGTAACCAGAGTAATCTGCAGCGACACAAACACCTTCACAAAGCAGACGACATGTTGCAGTTCTCATAAAATACTGTGGAAATTAAGTGTTTCTATTCCACATGCTTATTTATGAGAAATGGGATCTTTGAACTACTTGACATATTCTGGTAGACAGTAAATTCTTTGCTCTTCAGTACATGAAACAGTTTTTATTACTATGAAACTATGTACTCTTGCACTGTTTAAGAAGTAAAAACGTATTATTCCAAAGCATTTCAAGTTCACTCACTGGAGGAACAGATGGTTTTGGTACTTTACTGTTATGGCCAAATTTGATCTATAATGATAAATAAGTATTTAAAAAATGTCATCAAATTCATAAATATTCTGAAATATGTTCAAGGACATGGTCAAATTGTGGTTGAATAATTGCTATATTTTGGATAGGAATGAACTTAAACGAGGTAATACGTTATGTTAATTAAAATTCCAGTATTTGACCAGAATGTGAATTCCTCAACCTTGCCAATAAGATTAAATAAATGAAACAGCAGTGACGGTATAATATTTTTTATTAATGGAACAATTTTACATTTGCTATTTTGTCCAAATGTCTGATAAACCTAATAAAGTGCTGTGGATCGTTTATCTCAATCAGGAAAGGAGCAGTAAACCTTTTTTTAGACATAAGGCGAAGTACTGTGTGCTTACATTGAACAAAGTATTTAACAAATCATGTCAAGTTACAACAGTGTGTATGATGTAGCCTATACATATAATTTGATAAAACAAAAATAATTTGAATGACAAATGCTGAATAAAATATTATATAAAATATCCAATACACCCTACCATGTAGCATTTAACAGTTACACCTCTCTCTGGCACCTGGTGCAAAGGCTCAAGATGGTACTTCAGTTTTTGGTCAGTATAACCTTATAAAACACTTCGTCTCATACTTTATCGTCTGTTCTTTTTCTTGAAGCTTCTTTGATGCTGTAAAAGATCACCATTTTTATAAAACAGATTTGATTTTCAACTCTACTCATTTCTCTTTAGGAGGCTCTTGTAATTTAATCTCATGATTATAAATGCATGAACTAACCGTTCTGTAGTGCAAGATGTAGTATTAAAAAAAATCTAGGCTGATTCTGTGCTCAGGCATTTTACTTATAGAACAGTAACTGGGTATACACTCACTGTGCACTTTATTAGGAACGCCTGTACACCTTCTCATTTATAGCAGTTATCTAATAACAGACTCCCACAACTGGATAGCTGAAGACTGAAAAACAGCCTGCGCATCATCACAGCCTCAGATTCCTGTTCTTGGCTGACAGGCGTGGAATCTGATGTGGACGTGGTCTTCTGCTCTTGTAGCCCATTCACCTCAATTTTTTTTTGCACTTGCTGAGATGCTTTTCTCCTCACCACGGTGGTAAAGAGTGATTATTTGAGTTACTCATTCTCCTCTGATCTCGCTTACCAACAAGGCGTTTCCACCCGCAGAACTGCCAGTTTGTTTTCCACACCATTCTGTGTAAACTCTAGAGACTGTTGTGTGTGAAAATCCCAGGAGATCAGCAGTTTCTGAAACACTCAAACCAGCCCATCTGGCACCAACAACCATGCCACGGTTAGAGTCACAGAGAGCGGACTTTTCCTTCATTCTGATGTTGGGTATGAACGTTAACTGAAGCTGTATCTGCAGGATATGATTGGATAAATTTTGTTTGTCATAACCCTGAAGGCCAGGGGCTGCCTGTGCAAAATATTTAGCCATCTCTGCTTGTGAACAATTGTGCCATGTAATTCACTCATGGGCCATTAACTGTGTTCGAGTGCAGCGGTGTCACAGAGTAACAAGGGACAACAACAAGGTTCAGAATTTCTTTTCTTTCCTTTGTTTTTTTTTAAAGTACCTTCTTGCTCTGGAGAAACTCCCACCCTTACACTCGCAGTCTGCACCTGGTTTCAAATACAAAAGCTGTTGTCTAGCTCTGAAGTTCAGCTTATAAAGTCAAGCAGTGTTGCCTTTTGGTAAAATATTTACCTGTTAACAGTCTTTCCCTCTTTCTGGTCTAGATGAGTGGAGTGCTATCTTCTCCTGCAGTCCGATTTCCTATCAATTATAAATTGGCCTCCACAAGACCATCAAAACAACCAACTACGATGAAGGCAGATGAGATTAAATGTGAGGATCTGGAACCTACAGAGAGCTCCAGCAGTCAGCAATGGTCATTTGATTCCTTCCTCACTAATACCTCACTCACATTTATGCAAAAAGAGATTCACCAGTGCTCCCAGTGTGGGAAAAGTTTCAGTCAAAAGAGTAATCTGAATCAACACCAGCGTATCCACTCCGGAGAGAAGCCGTATCAGTGTTCACACTGTGGGAAGAGTTTCAATCAGAAGAGTAATCTCAAACAGCATGAGCGTATCCACTCAGGAGAGAAGCCGTATCACTGCTCAGACTGCGGGATGAATTTCACCCAGAGAAGTCATCTCCAGCAACACCAGCGCATCCACACAGGAGAGAAGCCGTATCACTGCTTGGAGTGTGGGAAGAGTTTTGGTGACCAGAGTAATCTGCAGCAGCACCAGCGCATTCACACTGGGGAGAAGCCGTTCCAGTGCTCAGCATGCGGGATGTGTTTTACACAAAAGGGAAATCTCCAAAAACACTTGCTCTTTCACACTGGAGAAAAACCGTTCCAGTGCTCGGAATGTGGGAGGAGTTTTACGCAGGGAGCCGACCTGCAGGAGCACCAGCACGTTCACACCGGGGAAAAGCCGTATTACTGTTCAGCGTGTGGGAAGAGTTTCACCAGGCACAGCAGTTTCCAGCGACACCAACACATTCACACTGGAGAGAAGCCACATCACTGCACAGAGTGCGGGAAGGGTTTTACTCGCTATACTAATTTGCAGCGACACAAACTTGTTCACACTGCTGAGATTGAGGACATGCTGCAGTTCTCATCAGAAAGTGTGGAAATTAATTAGGTCCATATGGGATTTTTCTTTAACATATTTATATAAAAATACAATCTATTGGAGAGTTTTATTATTCCTTTCTATTTACTAGAGGGGCAGTGGTTTTATCAACACTAAGAAACTAAGTTTTATACAGTTTGAAAAGTAATAATGTACTTTACTAAAACGTTCTTCACTCTGTGAAGGAGCAGAGGTTTTTAGTATTTTAATACTAATGGGTGCCCAGATTAGATATATTCATAATGTAATATATTATCCAGATATTAATATAATGTGTAGCTGCCTACGAAATCCTTTCGCATGGTCAGATTTTAACATTCTACTTTATATTGTACTGAAAATGAAAAGTTTTCCTGAGCCGAAACATTTAATTTGACACGTATCTCCGTCATTTAAGCATTTTAAACTGCCATCTGTGCAGCGAGTCTGTACATCGTGCTTCTTTATTTTGATATGACCGCACATCTGCTTTCAATACGAACGGATTTCGTCTCGCTACAGTGCGTACCTCTCCAGAATCATGACTTTCACTGCGTGCATTGGCTATCGAGGTCTTCAGACGTCTTCAGTCAGACTGACCGTTTTTCACAACATATCAGAGAAAGTTAGAAAGTGACATCAATAAAAACATTTCCACATTGTAATATATGTCTCTTTTCTTAAAATGTAGTGTGAAAGGTTAATATGGTGTAATATGCACTTCTGGCATCTTCACTGTGAGGGTGGATTATCCTTTTCTTTGATCTTGTTTAATATGAATGAATATCCATGTGGACTATTAAAGAATATTTCAGGCATATGTCAAGATTTCTGTTTCATGCACAAGTTTTAGTTTTCATGCAGACACTCTTGCTTATTCTGTAACTGCCTCGGATCTGAAGGAGAAACCGTTCGGTCCCAGTGTTGATGAGGCCTACAGGAGTGAGGAAAGAGACTCTGGGACAACAGTTTGGTGCTTGTAAGGATAATGAGGGTGAGAATGAGTAGGAAGACCAGTAATATAAGAGTTCTTTGTTTCATGTAAGCAAACAAAGTTATTAATATGTAAATTATTTGGTGCTGGATTCAAAATGTTAGAAGAGTTATGGATTTGCTTCCCTGGTCATGAATAAAGAGGAAACGTCACTCAGAGAATTTCTTTTCTGCCTTCTATTATTTATGATTGCTATGACAACTGTAACTCTTTTTTGAGAAGTTTTATGTAAGATGTTATTTA
The DNA here is from genome assembly GCA_030014255.1 of Parauchenoglanis ngamensis. Lineage (NCBI taxonomy): Eukaryota > Metazoa > Chordata > Actinopteri > Siluriformes > Auchenoglanididae > Parauchenoglanis > Parauchenoglanis ngamensis. The sequence continues at coordinate 8,026 of JAQMYM010004623.1, forward strand.
ACTATTTGGTTCTAGCAAGATTTTAAAAATGGGATAATACTTTGTAGGAAAAAGGCAGAATAAAATGAAGAGTTCATGATGCTCATCACTGCTATCTATCTTTTAATCTCCCTTTGACCGCTGGTAAGATGGCTCACAATGGTGGTTTAATCCTCAGTCATTATGACCTTTATGAAAACACTTCATCTCAAGTGTTATTGTCTGTTTTTTCTTCCTTAATTTTCTGTCCTTAATTTTTTTTATTAATACAACAAGCACTGACCGTATGATTGAACTTGATTCCTGACCATTTTTAACAATGGATATTGTCACAAAGCAGCTATACACAAACCCGGCTATTAGAATAACACCCCAATAAGCCGACCATCTCGTCTGAGACTGTGCTGATACAGTGGACCCTTTTCACATTTCCAGGTTCCATGTGATGGATTGCTAGTCCAAAACCACCATAGATTAATATACTACTAAAGTTTCATGATGATAGCTCAATGTAAAACTCTGAATTGTGTTTAGATATTGAATAAACTGTTTAAACACTATATGTCCAAAAGGTTGTAGACGTCTGAACTTCACATACAAATGTTGTTCTTCCCCAAACTGTTACCACAAGCAAGCACCCAATTCTTTCTTTGCTTGTAGCGTTACAGTTTCCCTTCAGTGGAACTAAGAGGCCCAAACCTGTTCCAGCATGACGACGCCCCAGCATGACGACGCCCCACTGAACACCTTTGGGATGAACTGGAACTGGAGCCTCCTCGACATCCCAACATCAGCGCCTGACCTCACTAACGCTCCTGTAGCTGCATGAACACAAACCCCCACAGCCGCGCGCCGACATCTAGTGGGAGCCGAACAGCAGCGTGGAGCGCGTTATAACTGCACAGGGGGATAAATCTGGGATGTAATATTAAACAAACACATTTGGGTGTGATGGAGGTACGCTGTAATAGCACATCCCTACAGTTTTATTTATTATACACCACAGCAATTTGCCGATGATTATGACGGATCATGAGCTCTTCTTTTCCTTCGCCGTACTCTGTAGGTTAAACTTGATTTCATTTGAAAAAATCATGTTCCAAAACTGGGCAGACTTTTTTTTAGAGGTCATCTAGCAAAGTCTAATCTGGGCTTTCTGTTCTTGAGTGTTACCAGTGGTCGGCATCTTGACGCAAACCTTCTGTATTTACGTTCATGAAGGTGTCTCTTGATTGTAGACTTTGACAATGACTCCTGTCTCCATGAGAGTGTTTCTGACTTGGCTAGATCTTGTAAAAGGGTTTTTTTCACCAAGGAAAGAATTATAATTCATCCAATTAAGTTGCCTTCCACGGTCTTGCTGTTGGTGGTGTTGAGCTGTCATTGATTTAATTAGATTCACTTTGTCTACTTTTAGAACTTGTGTGAAAATCTGCTGATGTTTTAGGTCATATTTATGCAGAAATATAGAAAATTCTAAAGAGTTCACAAACTTTCAAACAGCACTGTAGCAAGTCAACAAGATGTGTGCTTGGTTGCTGGTTAATGTGTGCTTGGTTGACATTTCTCACATTCTGCTCATTTGTTAGTGTTCAATTTTCAGGTTCAAGATTTACCTGATGGCCAATTTACCTATTTATCAGCCATTACAAAAACTTGAAATTTATGGACTATATGCCTGACAGATTTTTACAGCTGTTGTCCGTGTGATGACTTACACAGTGAAAAAATTCAAATATGTTTTTGGAGAGTACGACTATTTTTCTGAGAAGCAACACATCAGCTTTGATCAGCAAGATTTGCATGTGGTAATGATGCAAATTGTAGGCAATTGTACCTACTTATTTGCATAGATGTGCTAAAACATCCCAAATTTGCATAGAAGAATGAGAAATTGACCAGTGGTGTAGGGGTTTATTTTTTTATATTATTTATCATTTGAGAACTGGGCCAAAGCAACTGAGAAAAACTGTAATGGTCACTTTCTATGTTATTGTTTCTACAGTACTTGTATGGTGGATTTCCACATAAACAATGTGCAGATGATATGAAGTTGTCCATGAGGAAACATTTATTTAGCATTTTGTACCAGTCGGAAGGTCTAAAAATCTTCAGTATGGAGGGCTGTTTGTTGACTGTTTCTGTTTTCAAATCATTTGGAGGAACTTTCTTGCCTCTCTTCTTCATTATTTTGTCTCTTTACTTTATCATCTTTTATCATTTTGTCTGTTGTCTTTTTCAATTTCACCTTCTGCCACATTCTCATTTTGTCAAATTTTGTCTAAAGACAGCAAGCAGAGGCCATCTACATCATATCTGCCTAAAATCATCTCCTAAGATATGGCTATCATTCATCATGGCAAACATTCAGCTTGTTCAGTGTGCTGAGTGCAAGATGTTTAGCTATCCTTCTACTGCCATTAGTAATAGCTTTACTTGTGATAAATAATATGCCTTCACCTTCATTAGTCAGAAGTTACTAAGAGTAACATTGTCGTGGTGTGTAAATTAGCAAAGACAATATCCCATGGCCCCGTCTCAATGTGTCATGATGGCTTACATCACGTTATGCTCGCTGAACTGGATGTCCAGGTTGTGCTCCAAAAACATGTGGGCTTTATAGATATTTGGTGTAGTTTTGAGGGAAAGGCTGGTCTGTTAGGGCAGGACGGTATCCGTCCCACTCGGGAAGGTGCTGCTCTCATTTCTTGCAGCATAGCTCATAGTCTCAGAACAGGCCTAGTTAATCTGTGACAATCCGGAGTCAAGGCCACTAAGCAGACGAGCAAGGTAAACCGGTCCCCACTAGCTGCCTTGATTTCTCACTCAGGTTCCACTATAGTGAGAGTGTGACTGTTCCCGAGTGAAAGAAAAATGTAGAAACACTCAAAGTTCGTTTTTGTAATATAATTAACATAAAATCAAATCTTACTGAATCCACAGCCAGCACCACTGATCAGAAGCTAGGACATGTTACATCTTTTACATCTAAAGTGCTTATTGTTAATGAAACTATTACTGATCAGGAGATTAACAGAAATATGGATTAAACCAAATGAGTATTAAATTAAACTAGTCCTCCAGGCTACAATTATATACATCACCCTTGTCCAACTGGCAGAGGTGTTGCAGTTATTTATAACTACATTCTCAGCATCACGCAAAAACCTTGACATGAATTTGACACATTTCAAGCTCTTTATATTAACATAACGTGCATAGCCACAAAAAAGTCTACCCAGTCATTTTCACTAACTATTATTTACAGAAACCCAGGGACCTTATCCTGAATTTTTTCAGGAATTTTGCAGATTTCATCTCAAATCTGGTTGGTTCTTTAGTCAGAGCATTCATTGTTGGAGACTTTAATATTCATTTCAATGACCCGGAAGATCCTCTGAGAACAACATCCATGTCCATTCTAGATTCAGTAGGAGTTAATCAGAAGATAATAGGACCCACTCATAATGGTGATCACACTCTTGATCTAAAACTAACATTCGGACTAAATATAGAAAATAGTCATACTACCCCAGTCTGAAGCTATATTAGTTCATTATCTGAGCTCATTTAAAATGTGTCATAATATATGCACTCTTCCATGTTACCCTGTCAAATGTGTTTCACGTGAGTAATTGCACATAGCCTTATCAATGATCTTCCAGAGTTATCGACTTTGATTGGATCACCATCAGACCCCTCAGAACTTGGTCAAGTGACTGAATGCTTACAGTTAACATTCCGCTACATCCTAGATAATGTAGCCCCACTTAAAACTGTATAACTAGATCAGATCAGCAGATTGGAATGCTTTACTCCCCTTCAAGAGACTGAACTAATTCTCAATAATTTCCTAATCAAAATCAGATTGTGTAATATTACCATCACCATCACCTATTACCATCAGGAGCTGTTGGACCTCTGTTATAAATAATCCATTCTTTTCTTAACACTGGCTATGTACCTAAATCCTTACTAGCGGTTATCAAACCCATTATTTAAAAACCTGACCCTAACCCTGGTCAGTTGTCCAACTACAGGCCAATATCAAACCTCCCCTTTATTGCCAAGATTCTAGAAAAGGCTGTAGCATAGCAATTATGCTCATACCCATTTAGGAATAACATTCATGAAATGTATCAGTCATGTTTAGGGCTCATCATAGCACAGAGACAACTCTGGTTAAAGTGGTAAATGTTCTACTACTGACCTCTGATCAGGATTATGTCCCCTTGCTTTTGTTGATTACATTAATTATTATTATTTTGTTAGTGTATATTTGACCATAGACACCATAGAGTGAGTTAGCCTCACTCTAAATGTGGGACATTTCAGGCAACATTTTAGGCTATTTTCATCCTATGAAACATAATAAATGAATAGGTGTCCCACATTAGGCAATGTCCCCCATTGTGGCAATTCCCTGGCTGTTTTCTTTTTCAGTAGGGATATGAGCCAGAGGACCCAAACCTGCTTGCTGTCTGGAGTGAAACAGTTTTTTTTTTAAACATCTATGTTTTTAAAAGCACCTGTGATATGGCCCTCTAGTGGGCTCTGTGGTAGCTCAGTGGTTAAGACATTGGACTAGTGGTCGGAAGGTCGGAAGTTCAAACTGCCAAGCTGCCACTGCTGGGCCCTTGAGCAAGGCCCTTAACCTTCACTGCTCACATGTATAAAATAAGATGCATGTAAGTCGCTCTGGATA
>JAQMYM010004624.1:0-12708 GCA_030014255.1 Parauchenoglanis ngamensis
TAATGCCGATTGTACCATCACGGTAAATGGTGGCTACTTTGAAGAATCTAAAATATGAAACATATTTAGTTTTTTTAGTTTACCACATAATTCAGTATATGCCATACGTGTCGCTTCATAGTTTTGATGCATTCAGTAATGTTTTACAACGTAGAAAGCAAAAAAAACCTATGAAAAAGAGCAGGTGACCCCAAACTTTTGGGAGATAAAGAGCCAGGAAGCTCCGTAAAACAGCCGGATGGAAGAAGGACAGTTACACAAGCAGACGAGTCTAACGTCGGATTCCTGCTGAGGACTTGACTTATAGTAAGCAAATAAAGCCAAATATTCGTATTTGCGGTGTGTCCGTGCTTCCCGCTCTTTGGTGGCTCCGTCTTTTCATCCAGGTTTAAATCTACTTTGTATCTATTCAGTCAGAGGAGACGGACGCCGCGGCGGCTTTTAAATGCTAAACAAGATGCTCATTGTTCCTGGACAGCTGCCTTTTTCCCGCGAACAAATCCGGACGAGTCGTACGGCCCCCTTCTGAATTCAGCCGCCGTCTCTGATCCGCTGCCCAGAAAACTGCGCGTGTGAGGTTATAAAAGAGAAATGGAGTTTATTCTACACAGTCGATAAACCACGAGCTCGTACAGCTTGCTCTGTGCGTGCGCGTGTTCTGTAGTTAACATTCCCCGGGTTTGTTTTTTCGCTCCGTTTCGTCCTGCGTCACCGCGCATCCGTGTATGCGATCCCTGAGCATAAATAATCTTTGAAAACCACAATTAACCATCCAACTTCCACTCAGGATCAAAAATGAGCCTTTAAACACGAAATAATGAATTGATCTTTATTGTGAACATCACTGCTGGCCGATACGAGCTAGCTAGCGTGTTGCTGACAAAAAGACGAACGCGACGACGTCAACTGGAGCCCGAAAGCACGCAGGACAGAATGACGCCGGTCGACCGGCGGATATCTGAGGTGTAAAACATCTTCCAGGAATCATTTAGTTATGGAGAAAAGTTTCAAAGAAGAAATTCATAAACAACAAAAGAATTTAAGCAGATCTTAACTAATCTTCGCTCTCTATTGTTTTTAGTTTTTGAGCATTAAGATTTAATTACTTTAAACGTTTTTCTTTTTCTCCCCCCAGTTTCCAAAAGAGAAAGAGTGCCTCTCTTTTCTCTCTCTCTTTCCTTATAATGAATTTCTTTTTTTTTTAATTAAGATGTAATGATCGACCCTGAGAGTGCGGAGATGATCTCGGCTTGCCTCCTCTGCACGCCTGTGGTGGTGATTTTAAAGCTCCTCATGATGGAAAACTAACACTTCAGCCCAGATTCTGAAGCTCCCAGACAGTTTAACGTCTATGATGTAGCCACTGCTTGTAAGACACTTGACCCCTGACCCCTACGGCGATGCAGGAGATGTTGAAAAGGCCGCTTATTTATTATTCCTTTTAGAAAGAATCAGTGTAGTGATGTCGTTAGTCAGTGAGTTGACTCATTTTCATTTCCTCCTCCACCGAGCTGCCGCAGTGTCCGCTTTGCGTTGCAGCTGAAAACCTTCCCAGCAGAGTGATTTACTGTGACCAGAAAAGAGGAACAGTCCGAATGTGATTCTGGGTAGCCTGATTTAAAAATAGGATGTTCCCGACGCTCCATGATAAAGGTCACCGAGAAACAGAAGTGATGCAAAGCGAATCTGTCAATCAGTGACTTCATGAGTCAAATCTATGCGAATCATGACTGACTCGCCGAACAACGTGAACCCCTTGGCATGGGGTCGCAGTTATTTTCCCTCAGATGAAGTCACGCCGTGCTTTTCCACCTTATTCATCAAAGGTTAGGCTTCTCCGGTCAGGATCCAGTTTCTCAGTGTTCGGTCCATTTGACTCCGAACCGACTCGATCTCAGGAAGCGAAACCAAATCCGACGTGGATTTTTCGGACAGGTCTTTTGCATCAATGCGAGCTGCTGAGCTGCTAAACCAAGCCGTGAGGTGCAAACTCTGAACCAGCGCCGTGCATAAACTATTATTTATTTAGTTACCTACTCATTTATTTAGCGCCGATTCTGTGTACTTTTCCTTTTTTTTCTTGCACGTTTCTGTCCAAAGAGCATCACGGGTGTGCGTATCAGGAGTAGGGGTTTTATGTCTCGTTGGCTTTTTTGTTTCTTCGGCCCGCTGTGCAGCGCGAAACCAACCCGACTCACAAACGAATCAAAAAAGCGAATCCGTTTCACCTCGATTCTTTGCTCTGCGAACGAACTCGTCTGTACCGAGAGAAATAAACATGGAGCAAACTGTCTGTGAGCTGATAGGGAATAAAGGGAGTGTCTGTGAGGGAGTGGTGCACAATGACACACACACACACACACGCTGTTACTGCTTACTGCAAGACAGAGAATACACACTTCAGGCTGCCTCCTACAACTTCCTGTGCGCTCTTTTACCACCAAGTTTCAGCGCCGATAAGAAATCACACTCGGGTCCATAAGTATTTGTACACTGGCCTCTGTACACCACTGCAGTGGATTTGAAATCAGGCAATCAAGATGTGATCGAAGTGTAGACTTCCAGCTTGAGTTAACAAAAATATCGCATTAACAGTCTTTCTTCATCGTTCCAAAAGTAATTGAACAAGTGACCGATGAGCAGTTTCATGGACTAGGATTACGATTATAATATCGATATTGTTACTAATACCCTTTTAAATAACACGTTAATGAATTAAAATTTATTATATCTAACTGTCAAGTTAGTTTTATGTTCGTTGATAGTTTTATAGTTTCTTTTCCAACATGTGCTTTATTTTTACTTTTTTTTTTTAATTAAATAAAATTTTTTTTTTAAAGATTATTCTATAGTTATAGTTGTTTATTTGTTTAAAGTTATAACCTTTTCATATTTTTTGTGGGGCAGCAAACAATTCAGGATGCATATCATGTATCGCAGAAATGCCTCGAAGCATCATGAGATTCTGGTCACATGGTCTTAACTGATGTAGCTCAGTGGTTAAGACAGTGGACTAGTGATCGGAAGGTCATGAGTTCAAATCTCAGCACTGCCTAACTGTTGCTGATGGGCAATAAACCTCAACTGCTTACTTGTACAAATGAGATATATGTACAGTAAGTCTCTTTGGATAAGGGCGTCTGAAAATGACGTAAATGTAAATGTAACTGGCCGACGCGACGGCATGTCATTGATCTCGTGATGCATTTTGTCGCAGTTTATTTTACTGAGATATTGTGACAGGTTTTTGTGTATTTATTTTTATTTTTTTTATGTTTTTGAGTAAGCATTCCTGGAAGCAGATCGGAGCACGTTTTCTACCGTTTCGAATATTTAAAAATGAGAAAATGTTTACGGATATTCAAAACGAAAATATTCCCGTTCGCTTTTCTAGACATTTAAAAATATGAAAAGGAAAAAAAACAAATATCAAACAATGTGCTATTGTTTACACGCTGTATACACACGTGATACAGAGGAGATGTATCGTAGAAATACTGTGATATGATTATATGATCATTTGTCATATCACTAACACCTAATGTATTTAGGTCATGCTTTCCGTGCCAAAGATACCCATTTGGGAAAATGTTGCCATGCATTGTAGCTAACACGGACACTTAGACGTGAGCTCACGTTCGTCGTAATTCAGCGTCGGTGCCGTTTAATGACGTACGTAGTATAAAATAAAATCTTTAATATATATAATGTTTAAATAAAAGTAAAATAATTACAGAAATATGACTTGTGCTACTTCGATCAGCGTAGGATGCGTTAATGTCACACCCTGCTTCATAGAGCGAAACGGCGCTGAACGTGAGACGCTGAAGTCATGCGTGCATTTCCTGTATCAGCCCTGTCATTTTTCTTCTTCCTCTTTCTCTCTGTTTTTTTTTCTTTTCTTTTTTTTGTCACCTCTCCCGCTGCTCACCGTCTCTTACATTCTCACACCCCCGAGGAAGTGACTCTAGAGCGTGAGGAGGAACCTCGACACTTCCTGTGCTTTCTGAGTCAGCTACGGCGGCACGCCGACTCGTTTGTGACGACAGACCGATACGCCATGAGCGAGGCGTAACACACGGCTGTGCTGTCAGTAAACTCAGTCAGGCTCTGTCAGTGTTTCTCTGTCCTTTACGGCGTCATCACACTCGAGGAAATGAGTCAAGACACAGCGAGCTTGATTCACACAGAACTTCCTGTGCCTTTTTTAAGCTCACTGAGTGGAGCGTGTCAGCAGGAGTGGACAAATCTGTGCCCCCGGTGCTCTAGAGAAGCCGATCACATGCACAGGATATTAGTTTGTATTTCATTAGTACATGCAGATACGTGTCTAGGAATTTAGCAGCCAGAAAGAAAAACGACTTCCTACTTTCTAATTTGAACATAAAAATAGTAATAATATGCGGCGTACACTGTTTGCCTTCCGCCATAGACGCAGATCATCAACTGTTCGTTACACACCATGATCACAAACCCCGTCCTTTGTTTCCGCTGCCATCTACACAAATTACCCACAGTGCACCGTGTTTGTAATTTCGGTTCCCTAGGTCTCCAACCTTATGGATTGGTCCTGAATCCCCTTTTTGTCTCCGGAAGCTATTATTCCAGACGGCGACCCGGATGGCCAAAAACGTCCGTCGTGTCATGCTAGGCTCTATTGTTTATTCCGTTGTGTCCCATATGACACTCTTTACAGCAGTACGTTTTGTCATTTGAATGGTTAATTTGGGACGCAGCCGTCGTCGTCGATGGCAGGCCGCTATCTGCTGCTAAGGTCGCGTTAGCACAGACCCGGTTATTAGCTGCGGATTAGAGGTTGCCTTCCCCAAGCCCGATTGCTTGTAAACACGTTCTTTAGTAAGAAATTAATATTCTCAATAAGACCAGGATTCCCATTATTAGTGATATTATTTTGGACTAGCAGTTTTTTAAAAGCTAACGCTTTTTAAAAGCTAACCATCATTATTTTCAACAACTTGATCCAAATATGCACTTACTTATTACTTTGACTCTGTTCTGATGATTTTGGTAATCTGAAAATGCCACATTTGTTATTTTTCCAATTAAAAATAGGTCTATTTATTTATCCTTTGAATTTACAGAAAATCCGTTATATGGTGATATGCATCATTCTCTGGATATGAAATGACCGATATCAGGATATGAGATTTTGGTCATATCACACAGTCACACTATACATCGTATGGGGAATCGGAGCTGAGATTCTGTAGCTTCTGGCCTGAAAAGTGTGGTAGCAGTGTTTACGTAACTTCTGAGACTGGGATCAGTGTTTAAAATCTTGTACACACTGTCTGCACACCCAGACTGCACCATAACACTAAATAATAACAGCTATGGAGACGGACGGGTAAAATGCAAGCGTGTGTTAGTTTTCGGGACATTTCTTGAAATTGTTTACTTTCCAGGAAGAAAACTACTCGTAGCCTAAATCCATGAAATTTTTGGGACAAAGTGAAAATTGCCAATGACGTAAACTTGTATCTCTGCTCTCCAGCATGAAGCTCCAGATCCAGAACCACCACTAAACCTCACACAGACTACACAGTTTTCTTCTTTTTCCACATATCACCATCAAAGACCTGTTTCTGTCACACACATGCTTTTCCCTGCCTCGGGAATCTTTCGCCCAACGTGTTTACTAGTTTCGGCAGGTTTTTTTTGTTGTTGTTTTCCAGAGAGTCGCTGAGCTGAGCCGTACCTTACGTAACAGGAAATGACCAGCTCCGTCGAGAGAGAACGAGTTTCTGGTTTTTTTGGGAGAACAAAGAAGAGAGAAGACTCGCACTGGCACATCTGCTGCTCTTAAACGCTGCCTAAGCAGATGGCTTCATCAGCATGGTTTTGTTCAAAAGTCACACAAGAAAATCATCCTTCCAAGCACGGCTCGAGAGGTTAAAAGGTCACCACGGCTTTATTTCATGCTAGCAGCTCAGTCTAGCGTGTGACGGATTCTTTGAAAATCTCTTACAGCTTTTTCATTCCCTTGAGCTCTTTTTTTTTTCTTCCCCTCCTCCGACCTCGTGGAGCAGACTTCATCATGAGAACTGTCAGTGAAGCTGATAACATCGTGCTGAAGTGCTGCTGGGTTTCCCAGCAAAGCCTGTAATGATACACGAGTCACAAATAATTCATCCTAAACAAGCATACAACGTTTCACATTAATTCACTTTGACACAAATGCGGTTTCCTTCCACCAGCTTTTATTTGCTTTTTAAATCTGCACCTTAAAAGCCTGAGAAATCCAAAAGACATGCTAAAACTTTCCTGCGTGTTGCAGTACGCCTGGCTTGAGTGGAAAATGTGATGCAGGGATAAACAGAGGATGCAAAACAGCTGAAACGTATGCAAAACTGCTTGCTTCAGAGGACATGGTGTTTAGTAAAGAAAAAAGCCACGGTGTTGGACGATACAGCATTCGGCGGCTAGTTAACGTCTTTGTAGGTGATTAATGCATTAATATGGGGGTCTCTTTTGATCTTTTTCCCCATGAGCTTCCCAGTTTGGTCTCGGCCGATTCCTTTCCCAACCAACGAACCAGCCGCGCGTTCAATAACTAGAATGTTCGCGAACTAGACGAGGGTCTGTCCTGTTGAACGCCAAGTCTGCTGCGAACATTTTGACCAGTCACAAACATTAGCTCACGGAGCAAATCAAAATGACAGACAGGTACGGGAATTCAAATAGCATCGTTTAACTTTTACTAGTTATTGGTAAATGTCGTTAAAATAACATCTTTTTATCCCTTCAGAATAGTTAAACGTGAAGTCGTAACGATACAGCTAAATGGTCTCCTTACATACTGGTTTATCTAAAACTGGTGTTCAGTTATATAGTTGACAGTCGAGGCGAAGCCCCGCAACATTGTAAAGAGTTTGGTTTATAAGACGTCTTGGGTGAATTCTTGTAACCATAAAGCAATAAGCACACTCCTGGCCTCCGTCTTTAGAACGCTATTCACTAGAGGTGCGTTCAATAACGTCTACCTTACGAGAATAACTACTGGTGAAAAACGCTTGTGGTAATGAACGCACGGCCGATCTCCCCGATCACGTGTCCTCTACCAACCGGGAAGAGTGAAGACCGTCACGTGCTTCCTCTGAGATGCGTGAAGCCAGCCGAGTGCATCTTCTCAAGCTTTTCATGCTGCGCCACAGAGGAAAACGCTATCTGCCCTCTTCCACATACACAAGCTCACTCGAGGCAGTGATTTGCTAGTGTGGCTGTGATTGACAGGGAGGACAGAGTATGCCCCTCCCACCCAGAGAACAGTGGCTGATTCGTAGTCATGCGACGTGAATGGGAACGCTCGGATCAGAATTCATGTGGCTTTTTTGCCAGCATGGTGTTGTGTAGATTTGTGCTAATTATCGAGATATGCTACTTAGCGGTCGTGTGTTTAAGGTTGAAGGTTAAGACTTTAGCCTTAGGGTTAGGTTAAGGGATACAGCTAAGATCGTGTTCTCTGTTCTCTGCTTGACGACAAGATAGCCCAGATGGTCAACACCGGCAGCACAGCTACAGCGGACGAACTGCAAGTAAAATGCGATGCGATGCGACGCGTTTTCTGTAAGAAGCACTTCACTGAGGACTGAGCTGACCAGGAAATGGTATGAGTTTGAAAAGTTCAAATCGCATGTTAGCGGTAATTCGCCGATCAGAATCACGCCATTTTCCACCAACGAAGTAGAAAAATGGAAGCCGCCATGTTGCATTTTTGTTAGCAACAAGCTAGGTAGATAACGCTGATGAGTGACGTGTATTTACCTCCTCAGAACGAGAACTGTACAGTCAGTGTTTGTATATAGTTTGCAGATGCTTGTATATATCGTATACAGGTAAGAAGTGTTCGCGAGTTTATTTCTGACGCCATTCACGGCCATGTTGGTCCAACGTCACTCTGTGAAGCGGAAAGGGGTGATTTCTGTGTCTTTTACTAGCTGGAGTTACGCGTTGTTATCTCGAGGCAAGCTTAGCATTAGCTTAAACGTTCCCTAGCATACGAAAAGAACCACCACGGGGGAAGGAAATTATTGATGCGGTAGCATTTCATGTTGCGAAAGAAGAGTTCATTAAGTTGCGCAAACAGCAGCATTAATAGCAAAAATAGTGCAAACAACGGTTCTTTTAATTAAGTATCTTTTATTTAAAGAATAAATATTTGCACTGTTTACAGTAAATGGTATTGTCGCTGTTTTTAAACATGCATGTTTTTATTTCCAGAAGTGAATTCTAGTAAAGGAAAACTTTATAGATAAATCGTGCATTTCTTTTCTCGCAGCATGTAAGAACGACAACCATAATTGAGAATTGTTCATAAATTTGATAAAAGATTCGATTTTTTTGGGGGGGGGGGGGCAATCTCGCCCATCCCTTATCTGAGGTGGCGTCTGTGTTTTTGGCAGAGGTTTCTACGGTGCGCGTGATACGGCGTGCTCTGCTTTGATCCTGACCGAGGTTTATCTCTCGCTTGCGTCCTTCTGTGTCGAGTTGGATGCAGATGAGATGTCATTTACGTCTCGGTATCTTTTGTTAGGAAAATCAGATGCGCTTTCTCGGTTTCTGTTTTCCGTCCTTGGCGTGCAGTCACCTTGCCACTGCAACACGCACACACTAAACACACAGCGTCCCAAAAAAGACCTTTTTCGGTGTCACTACAAAGCTCTTTTCAGTTCAGATGTACGCCTTATGTAATGAAACAGCAGGACTAACTTTGATCAGTATGCGTGAGCTTGCAACATTCATTATCTGCCTGCTTCGCCGCTTTGGACCTGGAAATCTTTTGATCGTCTTCCATAAGCTCCATCAGCGGGGAAGCTGTTTTCAAGCCCGAGGCTCAGAAAACACAACGATAACTCGATCACCTCGAATTTCCTCCCAAACACCACCTTGATCGTTTTCTGTGCTTTCCTGCGTGACGGTTATTTACCGCGAGCTCAGGAGCTCGGCCGACGCTCCAGCAAACACTCGCGCTGACAGATCCCTTAAAAACAAAAATGTTCATGACCCTGTCGTTTTATACAACATAAACATCAGAAGTCGGAAACATCGTCACTGCCTTAAGCAAAGCGAAAGGAACGACGTCATTTCACCTGAATCTCTAACGTTTAAGGTTCGTTTTAATTTATTTGCTCAGTAATGATTATATTTTTTGATATAAAACTCATCTCCGTGTCCACGTGGTCTTTTGGCTTTCGAACACCGCCAAGCACGTCAGTGTCACGTCTCTCTCACCGACCAATCCAAATCAAGACGGGGGCGGGACTTACGAGCTCGACACTGTCGACAATCGAAGGTCCCACGGCGACAGCTGCAGGTGCCAATTCCAGGACGTGATTTCTTTCCACGCTTTTAGCTAACCTTTCTAAAGTAAATAGAGACTCGCTGTTCACAACGAAGGAACGTGGAAGTCCTAGAAGATGTTTTAATACAATAAGCACCTGAGAGAAGCACTCTGGAGATGAGGTCGTGGGCACCACCAGTGCAGAACACACATCTGGCAGACCCAGGCCCTGAAGACTGAAGTTGAAAGGATGCTGTGTGTGACGAATGCAGTTCAGGACCAGGGCTCCAGACTAACGGTTCCCACTAGTAGCACTTCTGCTCTTCACTGAAAATTTTAGGAGCAAATTTAGGCTCACCACGTTTTTATGCTGCATGTAGCCTTCAGCCATCTTGGTCACATTTTTTTATTTTTTTTTTTTAAATTCCCGCCTCTTTAGAGAACACCACGTACTAAACATATGACACGCTAAACTGATTAGTTCTCACGTGGTTCTCATATGCATGAATTTGAGGATTCACCATCGTCAGTTTTGCTTGCCTCGGCAAATTCTCTCCTGTCGGGCCGGTCTGTGGGACAGTGGATTGATAACTCTTGCGAAAACAACCTGCGGAGACATCGACATCGTTTACTGTCGGTGATCGGAGATAATAACTAAACATGTTGGCTATGTAATTCCGAGATCACGGTGTTTGGTTTTTGCATGATGGCGGTGATGAGCTCAAAGCCAATCGCGCAGTGTCACCAACCAGACAAATTTCCCCCAGACAGACTGCAGACCTACTTAAAGACAACAGCGTTAAATAAACGTTCGTGTAAGTTCAGCAATTCTGTATCTCGTTTATTATTATTATTATTATTAAAGTGTTGTATTTTATCATATGCACAAAAACAACATATCAGCATTACATATCCAACGTGTTTAGTTATTAGCTCCGCCCACTGACTATAAATTATTCATACTGATTTCGGCCCATGAGACCTAAATGAGCGTGAGTTGAACACGCATGCATACACACACACCAGTTCTCGCTTCCTCAGTCAGGAAGTCAGACAGTCAGACAGTCTTTATGTTAGTCAGACAGTCTTTATGATTACAGCAGCAGGTCAGTTGTTGGGTACAAATCTGCAGTATCCAGGTGAGATTATCCACTGAAGCAACAGTAAAACTTGGGGGTTTCATGCTGTGAACATCTGTTAATGTTGACCGACGTGACTTGGATCTTATACGCAAGACAAATTGTTCTAATTTCACACACCTCGCATCATGTTTAACTTGAGTTTGCAGTGTCAGCTTTTTTTTTTTTAACTTATGCAGCGTTCAGCGAAAACTTGTAACTTGACCTCTGACTAGGAAAAACCAAAGAAAACTCACCCTCAACTTGGAATTGGTACTCGGCCAAACTCGGCCTCCTCAACCCCAAGTTCAGCAAAGCAACAAGCTGCTCTCGGCATCAGCAGTAAACACAGCAGCACTTTTAAATGTCGGACTGTATGTACGAGTATTTACTCTAGGTCAGTCAACTATTATATTGTTTCACCTTGAAATTCCCAGCATACAACTGGTAAAAACTGTCAATAATGTCCCTCGACTTGAAATTTCAACTTATCAACTTGGGATAGACTTCTCAACTACCACGTCAGATCAACGTGGCCGCTCACGCTGCGAACACTCTAAAGTGCTCCTTCTCTACTTTCAAATGAGTTTCTAAGGATATCGGCGTTAGATCAGTTAATATACAGACACAGTACATGGTTAAATCTATAACACTGACCATACTAATCACGGTTAGTCATCGCTAAGGTGAGCTGGCTAGCTTGTTGCTAACGGTACTCAATATTGTTTGTTGGTTAGCTTGTTGCTAAGCTACCCGCTGTTGTCCGCACTTGTTGCTGTGCTGCAGTTTCTGTCCACAATGTTGCATGAACGTTTGAAGTTCACTGTAGTAGGACAGAACCAGTAGCTACTCAGACATGTTACTGTAAAAATGCAGTTAAAGCAGCGATTTGTGAGTTTTACGTGCTGAGACAGAGCAAAGACACACTTTCGTGAAAATCAGCTTAAATGTGCAACATTGACTATACCGTTTTTTGTTTTGGGAAAGAAAATATACAGCATTCATCATCACAGTTAGCTGGCTAGAAGAAAACATTAACATGGAGGCTTGATCCATGGGGTTTATCCACAGCTCAAACACACGAAATTCGAAAATGACCCAATTGTCAGTTCTGGCTTTCCGTTTCTAAGTCCTCTTAATGAAGAGAAATGAAAATGGCTCTTATGTTCTCAACCTTTGGCTCCTCCATGAGGTGACTAGTAGATCAGGAGACTTCTGGAGGTATTTTTTCCCCTAAGGATTCTGGGAAAAGCAATGAAATTCCCTCCTTCCGTTCTCCAGACAGTGATGCTAGGCTGGGTGTAGCACCGTAGCACCTGAATCAGCTCGGCACAAGAAGTGTGAACCAGAGATTTAGTACTGTGATGGTGTCGGTGGTGGTGGTTGTTTTGGCCGAGCTGATAAACCTGAGGTGAAATGGTTTTAACCCAACTAAATTAGGTGACTAAAAGTAGAAAATTGAAACGTTGCTTTTTTTTGCCTTGGATTAGATGGATGAAACATTTGAAAAGAGAAATGAGTTGTGTCAGAGCGAACAGGCAGCGTTGCTCAATGAGCTGTGGTGCATTTTGAGAAACCTGGTGTGGTTTGGTGTAGTTTGTGATGGGCTGTGCTCTGCGCGCTGTGTTTCATTAAAGTGTCAGAGTTTCCAAGCTTCAGGAAGAATAAACGGCTCCATGTGCAGCTTTCTGAATGAATACCATCACAGTCGCTCTTTCGCTCTCTCTTTCTCGCTCTCTCTCTCTCATATCACACTGTGTGTGTCTCTATCACACTGTCTCTCTCTCTCTCATATCACACTGTGTATGTGTCTCTCTCTCTCATATCACACTGTGTGTCTCTTGTATCACAAAGTCTCTCTCTATCACACTGTCTCTCTCTCTCATATCACACTCTCTCTCATATCAGACTGTCTCTCTCTCTTACATTTCACACTGTGTGTCTCTCTCTCTCATATATCATACTGTGTGTGTCTCTCTCTCATATATCACACTGTGTGTCTCTCATATCACACTGTATGTCTCTCTCATATCAGACTGTTTCTCTCTCTTACATTTCACACTGCGTGTCTCTCTGTCATATATCACACTATGTCTCTCATATCAAACTGTATGTCTCTCTCTCATATCACACTGTCTCTCTCTCTTACATATCACACTGTCTCTCTCTCATATCACACTGTGTGTGTGTGTCTCTCTCTCATATCACACTGTGTCTCTCATATCAAACTCTCACTGTTTGTCACTCTCTCTCTGTCTCTCTGTCGCTCTCAGTCACTGTCTGTCTGTC
>JAQMYM010004625.1:0-12705 GCA_030014255.1 Parauchenoglanis ngamensis
CCCCAAGATGCTGGGATTGGCTCCAGCTTCCCCGCAACCCAGACGGATAAAGCGCTATAGATAATGGATGGATGGATTGAGTTTCAGGACTGCTAATTCTTTCTGGTCAACCAGTCATCTTTTCAATGCTTAAATCATAAACTGTTTCAGAATGTTGCTATTTTTAAGCTGCTAAATTTGTGCAGTAAAGAACCTCAAACCGTGCACCAGTTAACAGCCACACACAGGCTGCACATTGCATTTCCAGCTTCACTGCTTTTAGGCTACGCTCTTAATGTGTCAGTGCAATAAGTGTGAAAAATAATTCATTTGTGTATCACCTTAGACTATTTAAAGACTGCTAGGTAAACTGTACAGCTTTTTGTCCTTTATTTTATTTCTCAGTCTTTTTTTAAAGGTCTCTTTCTTTATACTATATGATCACCAAACACAGCTAGGCATCAGATCATTCCTGAAAGCAGATTGTGTGAGAGATTTGCATGTGAGCTTGTGTGGCAACAGCCACTTCCCTGTGCATCTGCCTCTTCGTTAACATTCGCATACATGGGAGGATGAAGTGCAAAAGAGGCAGGTGTGCCAGGATTTTGGGCAAAACTCAGAAAAGGTGCTTCAATCTCCCCTCTTGTAGAATATTTATCAGGAACAGATGTCTGATTTTTGCCATCACTGAAATATGACTGGATGCTATTTTTCCAACAGAGTCACATTGCCTAGTTTCACCTTTCACCACCAGGACAAAATAACTGACAAAATAGGTGGCAAGGTTTGTTTTGCTGAACTCCTGTTTGGGGTAAGGAGGATTCAGTTGTTGCTATCCATTTTCTCTTCTTTCTCCTTTCTGAACACATTCTGTGCTCAGTTTGAGGCAAGTAACACCTTCCATGCAGTGAAATTACTGGAGGACTGCAAGAGCTGCACACTAATCATTTCTGTGCCAGGTGTGGTCAGATCATTTCTGGACAGTAAACGCACACAAGGCGTCAGGTCCTGATGCCATCCATGGCCATGGCTTAAAGCATGGGCCAGCCAGTCGGTGAGGGTTTTCTTACATCTCTTTAATCTTTCCTGAAAACTGTCTGTGATTTCCACATACTTCAACAAGACCACAATTGTCCCCCTCCCTAAGATTTCTGCAGCCAAATGTCTGAATGACCATCACTTTTACCACCTTTAAAAAATGATAAAAATCCAACCTTATATTAAAATTTATTAAGGAAAAAGCCAGTCCCTCATTAAGAAATATATACACTACCGGTCAAAAGTTTGGGGTCACCTACTCTTTTTCATAGGTTTTTCTTTATTTTTTTTTGCTTTCTACGTTGTAAAACATTACTGAATACATCAAAACTATGAAGCAACACGTATGGCATATACTGAATTCCGTGATAAACAAACAAAAAATATATACATATATATTGTGACGTTTTTCTCGAACGCCGGAAGAAAAGGAGTCAACACGGAAGATTCACTCAACATGGGAGGGACTTCCTGCAATATTTAACAGCAATACAACTTGGGTATCACACATAAAAACCCCTAAAAAACTAAAAGCTCAAGGTGCTTTTAGTAACTCACACTGCCACCTGCTGCACAGTCACACAACTGCAGGGATTATTACAGCGTGGGATTCAGGAGAGACACACAGACACAGAGAGAGAGGGAGAGAGAGAACTGAATTGAATTTTAGAGCCTTTCTTTTCTTTAACCCATTGTATTCACAAACCACAATCACCATTCAAAAAAAAAAAGAAAACAAAAAAGAAAATACAAGAACAAAAGGTGAATTAATAATTAAGGATCAAAGTAAAAATATTTACATATATACTTGGACACACAGAAAGGGTAAAAAAAGAAAAGAAAAGAAATTACTCCTAATGAAATGACCAATGCATGCAGGTGATCCTAATAAAGTGGCAGGTACGGGCATTACTGTATGTTCCCCCTAACGTCACCCATACATGCATGTTTTTATAATAAAATGGTGCATATACGCAGGCATTTTCCTAATAAAGTGGCAGGTATGTGCATATGTTTCTAAAGTGGCCAGTATGTGCAGCTGTTCTCAATAAAGTAGGTCCTACATGCTTGATTGCTTAATAAGTAGCAAATATGTGCATGTGTTCCTAATGAAGTGGCACGCATGTGCAGGCATTTCTTATAAAGTGGCAGGTATGTGCATGTGTACCTAATAAAGTGGCTGGTACATGGTTCTAGCTGTTAATCTCTAGGAGAACTTAGGCCTCAAAAGAAATTGAGGTCAATGTAATAAAAGCCAGGTATGAAAAATTAGGAACAGTTTGAAAAATTTCCGATTCACAGATAATGGAGAAAAAGAAATGGGCAAATAGAGGTCTAAAAAAGAGGGCTGTGAGTGGGATATCAAAAAGGAGAAAAGTATACTTCCCTGTGGGATGCACATTTTGCAGTTGGAACAGTTTCTAGCGATCGATCGATAGACAGATGGATGGAAATGGGAAAAGCTTGCGAGTGATGGAGAGTATGGTGTGCAAAGAAGGAATTATAGATTAAGATTGTGAAAGTAATAAGAACATACATACAGACAGACAGACGGATAAGGTAAGGCTCTTTGTTTCAGCTTTTGAAAAAAAAAAACATATGAAATTTGGCAGTTCTACTCAGAAGTTAAAGTAGTAGGAAAATCAGTGGATTGCTATGGAAGGACGGAGGAGGACTGAAAGATTACAACCATTTTGCAAGCATTATACAGAGAAGCCGAGGGAGAACAATACAGTGCTTTGGAAGAACTATAATAATTCATCAGTTAAATTCTAAAGAGTTAAAACACACTGGAATTAAATTGGAAAACATGCATATTGTTCGTTATTTTTAAATGACAAGCAAAACATGCAAGAAATTTTAAATGCTCAGGTATAAAAACAAAACTTAATTACATTATAAAATATTTGGATACATACTACTCAGCCTTAAGTTTTGCTTATATATTTTGCCCAAGAAGACTTTTAAGCTCATTGTAAGTTTCCAATCAACCAAAAAATTTTACATGTAATGAAATCAGAAATATCCTTAAGCGTCGCATTACAGCATCCATTTGCTTGGACGTGATTTCTGAGTGAAATACATAAGACATTCTGCGTTGAAAGTAATAAAAATATTTGCCATTGACAGCAAATGAGATGACATGTACGAGTGTACTTTTAGCCAAAGATATCATAGCTCATAAAAGATGTATACTACGCATGTTGGTGATTTACCATATAGATCAGAAATTTCTTTTGAATGTAGTTGACACACAAGGCAATGGTTATCAATGTTTTCCTTTATAATCATATCCGTCATTGTCCATAGAGTCAATGTTAAGCCAGATTAGTTTCTTATGATATCATACAGAATGAATTGATTTAAAATGTACATGTATATCTGTTCTACTCTTCAGTCTCTTTAGTATGTCTTTACCATATTCATTAATAAAATAACAGAACATTGATGCTTATTCATTTCATTACAAACTTTGAAAGAATCAGAACTAAACTTGGAATCAGTCTTTTGCATAGGTTATTCAAAAGGGTACTAATTTATTCCATTATAATCTGAAAGACGTAACTAAACGTAGCCTACACATTGGGGGAAAAGAAGAACATATCAATGTAAATATTGAACACATAAAAAACACAAAATATTGAACACATTAACATGATACAAAAATACAAGCAGCAACAATAATGAAAGGAAAATTAATAAATAAATATATATAAAAAGACATTTAAGAAAACAAACTGAACATTTCTAAAGCATATCGTTGTTTATTTCTCTTCCTGAAAATAAACAAAGGAAAGAAATATGGAAAAAAATTAATATTGCTCTGTTGAATAAAAGCATGTGCATGTAGTAATCAAAGTATTTGGCACTTCCCACAAACTATTCGCAGTTTCAACATCCAAAAGCCACCCAGATTCCCTTTAGAGGTATCTAAAAGATATATTTAGGGTACATTTTATCCATATCCCTTTCCAGGGTGGCACTTCATAGCTGGGCCCTGCGCACTCGGCTCACAGCCAGCTGCACATATTGAGCTCAGCTAATGGCTTGTTTGAATGAAAATTAGGTTGTAGCTTGTTGTCTACCTTACTACGATTGGAAAGAAGTGTCGGTGTCTTTTTAACAATGTTTTGCTTAGGACTTACCTACTTATGACTTTTTCAATTATCTACCTAACTTTTTCCTGAAGTTTCACTTGGTCTGACAGACACTGCTGTAGTGGAAACATTCCTCAGGACGATTTTCTCTCTTTGTCCACCATTAACAAAGTAAGATGCCTCATTAACATAAATTGTTGTTTTGCCATGTGTGGAAGTTTGGATTACATGGCTAAATAAGAAAACCAATACTACATGATTGAGTTGGTTTTAGATACAGTATGAATGTAAGAGCTGAAAGGTTTGCTAATGCTAATCCTCATTGAGTAGCTAGCTAGCTTAAGCAAACCAATACTATTTAGAACAGGGGTCACCAACCTTTTTGAAACCGAGAGCTACTTCATGTGTACTGAGTAATACGAAGAGCTACCAGTTTGATACACACTTCTTGTATGTTGTATGGTTTATGTTTAATTATATTATTATTATTATTATTATTATTATTATTATTATTATTATTAATGATATTCATCTGTGTGGAGACACTGTCTGATCACATGATTTTTCACAATAATTATTAACAATGATTTAACAAGGTAGGAAACAGATACATTTCAACATTCAACACTTTTTTTATTCTATTAATCTCAATGCATTTCATTTGTTTCATTTCATTGATCACTTCTGCACCATTTCTTAGGAAATCATGTCACACTTTACTAACCACTACCTCTGTAACAATTTTTAACAAATCATGAACTATGTTTGTACAAGTTATCAATTATGTAACATTTAAAAAAATTGGGAACCCCCCAATTTGCCCAAAGCTGCCTTTATCTCTCGGGCTTTTTCTGCCCATAGTGTGCTGCTAGGTGGGTAGTTAGCATGGCAGTTTTTGTGACACGTAATGAAGTGTCTCTCCAAATTGTGACACTTTGCCGTCGCCACACTCGCCCGGCAAATGACACACACACACACACACACACACATTTTTCTTTCACAATCGTAAAAAAAGGACTCTTCCTCCCAATCACTGTGAAAATAAGTTTTCTTTATTTTTTCTGCCATGTTTTTGGGGCTAAAAACCGCATCCATCTCCTCATCTTAGCAGCGCCCGCTAGCTTATCTCAGCAAACACTGAGGTTTGTCATGCGCACAATACTGACCTTTGAACCAGACTAGGTCAGAGTTCATGTAGGCTATACATAAAACATTTTTGTTTTTACATTTTTTCCCCCAGTTTTTTTGTTTTCTAACCTACGTCAATGCAAGTGTGATTGAAAAAGAATAGCAGTACGGTTAAATAAAATTTTAGACGGAGCTCATTGGTGACTAGAGCTATTTTTAGAACATGCCCCATGGGCGACTCATGTGGTCCCTGCGGGCGACCTGGTGCGACCACCAAGTTGGTGACCCCTGATTTAGAATATAGTACTTTATCGTAGAATAAAGTACCTTTAAGAAAGCAAAGTAATCTATTCAGTAATGTAAGATTTCAGTGGCATTACAATCCTTTGAGGAACACCTTCTGTACCTGGGTATGTCACTCATTCACACACTTTCCCCTCAATATTTAGCAGACTAAATTCAAGTGATACTGGTGCGGTGCTTTGCGTTAATGATTCAGTGTGTCATCATTAAAAATACTTTTCTTATTTTTAAATAAAAGTCTCAGGAGGAATGGACCTTATATATAAACTCATACAGAATGTCCGCAATAGATGTTGTGCAAAAAAAAAGCAATTATGTGCAGTATGGAGTGCAAAGTGGCGTAGTGTCGATAAAGTGACAATGGAAGTATTAGTGGTCAGTGTTCAGCAGTCTGATGGCCTGATGGAAATAGCTGTCCCTCAGCCTGCTGGTTCGGGACCGGATACTGCGATACCTTCTGCCTGACGGAAGAAGTTTAAACAGATTGTGGCTGGGGTGACTGGAGTCTTTGATGATCCTCCCCGCTTTCCTCAGGCACCGCTTCCTGTAGATGTCCAGGAGGGAGGGAAACTCACCTCCAATTATCCTTTCAGAACACCGCACCACTCTCTGCAGAGCTTTGCGGTTGTAGGCGGTGCTGTTGCCTTACCAGGTGGTGATGCATCCTGTGAGGATGCTCTCAATGGCATAGCGGTAGAAGATCCTGAGGATGTGGGGGCTCATGCCAAATTTCTTCAGTCTCCTGAGAAAGAATAGGCGCTGCTGCACCTTCTTCACTGTTTTGTCCTCCGCTAAATGTACACCCAGGAAAAGGAAGCTGCTCACTCTCTCCACAGCACCACCGTTGATGGTGATGGGGGTATGTGCACCTTCACACCTCCGGAAGTCCACTATCATCTCTTTGGTTTTTGGGACATTGAGGGTGAGATGGTTCTCCTGGAACCAATGTGTCAGGGCGCTGACCTCCTCCCTATATGCCATCTCATTGCCGTTGGTGATAAGACCCACCACTGTTGTGTCGTCCGCAAACTTCACAGTGATGTTGGAGCTGCGGTAGTGGCCGTGCAGTCGTAGGTGTAGAGTGAGTACAGAAGAGGGCTCAGTACACACCCCTGTGGAGCACCAGTGTTCATTATGATGGAGGATGAGGTGATGCTGCCCAATCTGACCATCCGGCGTCTGTCAGACAAGAAATCGAGGATCCAGCTGCAGAGAGGTAGCTTACAGTACCAGGAGGAGGCCTCTTTTACTTTGGAGTTCCTCCAGAGGTAAGACACCTTATACCATAAATCTAACTTTTTTGGTCCTTGCATGTCTCATTTTCCCAGCCTATAAGCCACAATTGCTGTTGTATGCTGCCGTGTTTGCAGAAGCTTCATTAGGATAAACACACAGACAGGAACAAAGACTAGCCGGGGCAAGGTAGTCTCAAAGACGACAGGTAAAATGGTTAACACGAAATCTTTACAGTAAAACCTTGTGTCTCTCTTCTCTTGAAGAATGTCATGGACTTTCAGTAGGTATGCACTTAAGGACGAAAGATTTCACTTGCTCACACTAATACACTCGCTGGTAGTATGTGTGCAGGCAACAAACAATTTTGGACATTTGGAATTTTTCTATTTTACAATAAAAAATAATTTATTTTGTTTTTTGAAAGGATCGTTTTACTGGACTCTACCAAAAAACTCTTCTATATACGCATACTTAGGAGTATTTAACATACTCTACACTAACCGGTTAAAAATGGCAGGATATTGTGAAGTAAAAAAAAAAAGAAACCAAGATAAATCATGTCAGAATGATTTTTCCACCCTCAATGTAAAATTACAATGTTTAAAAATTAACTGAAAAACACTCAATGGAAGGAAAAATAGGATAAACAGTTACAATGACCTAGTTGCATAAGTATGCACACCCTTTCATAATTGGGGCTGCAGCCGTGTTCAGAATAAAACCATCACATTCAAAAGTAATTATCATATACCTGTCAATGAAATTCTTCTGATTAACCCCACATAAAGATCAGCTAGTCTGGCTTTTCTTTCTATCTTGTTAGTGTCATCTGACTGCTAAAGTCATGGTCCTCTAAGAGCTTACAAAGTCTGTATGGTATCTCACTTGTTGAACGGTAATAATCAGGAGAGGGGTATAAAATAATATTCACGACATTAGATGTACCAAGGAACACCATAAAGGCCATCATCCACAAGTAAGGAACACGGAACACCACAGTGATGTCACCAACAGGACGACCCTCCAACGTTTTTAGAAAAGAACAAGACAACAACTTACCAGTGAAGCTGCCTGGAGATCTGCGGCAACATTAAAGAAGCTGCAGGAACATCTGGCAAGTAATGATTACTCTCTGCATGTAACAACAATCTCTTATATTCTTCACATGTCTAGGCCGTGGGGTAGGGCGGCTGTACAGAAGCCCTGTCTCACAAACAACCTTCAAGTCCAACTAAATCATTCCAAACTACTTGTAGCAAAAGGTGTTCTGGTCTGAAGAGAACAATTCCAAAAGCAGTAAATATTTCATTATTCCAAAAGATATGTTTGGCACAAAAAATGGACATCACCAAAAGATCACCATACCCCAGGTGAAGAATGGTGGTAGCAGTATCATGCTTTAGAGCTGCTTTTTTTTCAGCCAGATGGGGATTTTATCAAGGTGGAGGGAAGCATGAAAAGCTACAGATACCAGTTGTTTTTAGTGCAAAACATGCAGGTGTCGGCTAGTAAACTGAAGACGAAAAGGAATTTCATCTTTCAGCATAACAATGACCCAAAGCAGACATCCAAATCACCAGAGGAATGACTCAACCCAAAGGAGTTCCAGGTTTTGCATGCCCTAGCCAGAGCCCACACCTGAATCCAGCTAAATCTCTGTGGGACGACCTGAGGCAGGCTGTGCACAGGAAATGCCCTCACTATTTGACGACTCCAAAGATGTTTTGGGAAGAAAGAGAGGGAGAATTATGCCAAGTCAAGATGTGCCGTGCTAATCATTTCTTGGCCAAAAAGACTGAGTGGTGTAATTAAAAAAAATTTAAAGGTGCTTCAACAAAGTATTAGTTCATGGGTGTGCACTCTGTGGCTAGGTTATTGTATCTATTTATTTTTTCCTAAAATGTTTGACTGTTCTTCACTTAATTTTTATTCATTGTAATTTCATATTGAGGGTAGAAAAAGTTCCGACATGATTTATCTTGGTTTCATTTTCTTTAACGTCAAAAACAATCTGCCATTTTACTAGAAAAAGTCTACACCTAAAGTCTAGAGTACTATCTACTCTACGTGCCAACATAATTTTGCTCAGCTACAAATTTACTTTTGCCAGATAGCTTTGCTCATTCAGTGTTTTTACACTGAGGTTGTGATTGTGTTGTCATTTTATTGAATAAATAATGTACTTGAAAGCATTCAATCTGAAATTGTTTTCAATCATGTTTTTAAACTTAGGCCTCATGTGCATTGTCATTATTTAGTCTATAATATATTGGGTAATTAGCATTAGCATTTTTATGTATTGTATTAAAACAGCAAGAAGCTGTAAGTGAGAATACATAATTATATTTCAAAGCTTGTATTTGACACAGAAAAGTATTGTAATGTTGTAGATTACAATGGTTACACTGTATAATAATTTCATGCTGGCAACCGTAGCTGCCTGTGCTTTACTGGAATTTAACAAGGAAATCTATTAGCGTGTTTTTTGTGATTGATACAGTTGTATTTATGAATTCAATTCTATTACGTTCAATCAGCAGTGTTTTGTATTTTTGAATAGCAAGAGGCTTAGCCTCCCAGAAACATTTGCCAGAAACACACAAATATGTATTTGTGGCAACCTTGCTGCAGTAAACAGTAAATATTATAACAAACCCAATGGCGAAAAAAAGAATTAAGAATAAACTGTTTGCCATAAGTTTTCCACATAAATAGCCAGATGTCCACTGCAAGTTTGCCACAAATCTAATTTGCATGGGAATATATGACCTTGCTGCAAAGTTGCAGCAACTGGCTGCCAGAAACATGACATTTTTCTCAGAGGTACAGTGACATTTAAAAGTTTGTGAACCCTTTAGAATTTTCAATATTTCTGCATAAATGACCTAAAACATCATGAGATTTTCAGAAAACCCTCTGAAAGTGGATTAAGGGTATACTCATACTAGATTCAATTGCCTTGTACCACACTCAAGGGTGATCATCCTCACCACTGGCCTACATTCACACTGGGCTTAACATTTTGGTCCCAAGTGCACTGACATCATCACAATGCAACTTTTTGCGTTGAAGAAAAGAATTCTTGCTTTGCATGATGGAGTCTGTTTCAACTTTGTGGATTACTTGGAGATGTTTTGGGCGCCGTGAC
The DNA here is from genome assembly GCA_030014255.1 of Parauchenoglanis ngamensis. Taxonomy (NCBI): domain Eukaryota; kingdom Metazoa; phylum Chordata; class Actinopteri; order Siluriformes; family Auchenoglanididae; genus Parauchenoglanis; species Parauchenoglanis ngamensis. The sequence continues at coordinate 9,931 of JAQMYM010004625.1, forward strand.
ACACAGCCCTCTCACATGCAGTGATTTTCAGTTAATTGTGCTGCACACTTTTTTAAGAAATACAGATTTTTAAGGAAGCAACTGACATTGCAGGAGGAATTTGAGGCTTTACAGGCCAAATAAAATTCATGTTCATCAATAACAGAGAAACAGACCCATCATTAACCCTAATATTCTTCAATGAATTGAAAAGTTCATGTCCTAGTGTTGGAGTTCCATGCTTGGGTGATGCGGTACAAGGCAACCGCACCTACTGTGAATACAGTCAGGTGAAAAGTTTTGCAGCACATTTCTATTAAGCTATAAGTTTCATATAATTTATTATACAGTACATTATATTATACACTGAAAGCATGTTCCCATGTGAAAATAAATATTTCCAACATTCAAGCATGTACTTTAGTTCAGCATTCGTGACCTTGAAATATTTCAGATTATACTTGCTACAAATAGCTTCTCAGGGGAAGTAACAAAGCTGCCTTGTATACAAAGAGTGACAACCAGGGGCAGACAGTCGATGAATTCATCAACCGTACCTCGCCATTCACCAGTAGGCACTTTTAGCTGAACCCCTGTATCCAGAATGAGAACATTGTAGGCGTCAGTCTCCATAACCCCCTCCACTGTGCAACACACCTCGCATGGGCAGGGTAAGCATTGCTACGGAAAGGCAAGACAACAACAATGTTAATTATAACACTGCAACAGGCTAAAATATATTTCACATACACTAAACTGATTCCAAACATCCATGACTGTATAAGTACCAGAGAGTTTAGAGATAATAACATTGCATTTGAGACCATGCCCATGTCCTCTGTTTGGGCACAACCATAAAGTCACAAAGTCATGATAAACGGTACACAGTCCCCTCCAGAAGTATTTGAACAGCAATGCCAATTATTTTGGTTTTGCTGTGCATTGAAGACATTTGAGTGAGAGGAATAGATGAATGAAAAGTGAGATCAGTGTTTCAGATTTTAATACCTGGTATTTACATCTAGATATGTTAAAAATAAATAAATAAATAAAATAAAAAAGTAGACAGCTGTGTGTGAAAATCCCAGATCAGCAGTTTCTGAAATACTCCAACCAGCGCACTTACTACCAAAAACCATGCTGCAGATAAAGTCACAGACCACACCTTTTCCCCATTCTGAGGTTTGCTGTGAACATTAAGTAAAGCTCTTGACCTGTATCTGCATGATTTTAAGCATTGTACTGCTGCCACATGATAAGCTGATTAGATAGCTACATTAATGAGCAGGTATACAGGTGTTCCTATTGAAGTCGATTGTAAGCGTACAGTGCACCACGTTGCATGTTCATTTTTTCCACTTACCGTAATTCTAGTGTAGGCTGTTGAATTAAACTTGAATCCAAATTCTTTGCTGTTTAAGGACCTTAAGTGGGTGATCTCTACCCAGTCACCAACATGTAGGACGTTGAGGGCAGCTTCACGCCATAGTGCGACCTTCTGGGTACACCCACCATTGCTCAGGACCAAATCGGTGATGGGTACAATGCCGGTTTTTGTCCTTGCCTGGATGGGAACTGCGAGCTGTCGATAGAAGAGGCAAACAGAGATGTTAAACCGTAGAAAGGCCTTCATGTTAATGGTGGTTTACTTCTTTTAGCATTTAACATCACTAATATTCATAATAATCAGCCATGGCTTATTAAGCATGTTATTGTATCGCATATCAGCTGATTCCACACTCAAAAAACATTTAATATTTTAATAAGTGCAAACAACATAACACTTCCTCCCAGCATGTACTGTATGGTATGATTCAACTTAAACTAGTATTAGGTAGTCTTAGGTGTATTAACATCAAATGTTATTGACGGATTTTATGCATGTTTGTTATTTTTTCCGATACAGCTACATGTTTGCAGTTGGTTAGTCCTACCTCAAACCATTAACCGTTGAGGCCCCTTAAAAGTGAAGTTACACTTTTTACCCTTAGGTTCCAAAATGGTCCCTCTCATAAAAGTGTAATAAAAATGTTATATATAATTTTCTTTTTTCCACTTTCACCACATCAAATCTTTTCAACAACTTCAGACCTAACTATAGATATAAAGTTTTTTATTATTTTTTAAATATCTTTTATGTTTTTACACCCTTTTTGTCAAAAGAACCCCAGATTTTCTTTCAATGGGAAAAACACAAAAAAAATGCAATATTTTCCAAAAATTTGGTGCAAAGTGGAATATTTGCAATGAGGTTTTTTACAGCCTTGATTATTTCAAACATTTACCTCAAACATTTTGCAAGGTACGAGAACAAGGCCTCCACGGAAACTTTAACTCTGCTGCCCCTGGTGGTTCAGGGGGGTCATTACACCAAAAACCTGTTTTCCCTGAATTTTGAAGGTAGAGGATTAGATTTTTTAAGTATTCATGGGAAAAGTATTATAATATGTCAGGATTACAGTATATCAAAAAAATATGTGGTTATAATGGGAGTCAATGGGCCCAAAATAGTCCCAATGGGTAAAGTGTGTAGGCGTATATGCATATCTCCTATTCTATACACCTTGCAATAGAGAGGATCATGGAATTTTAAAAATAATAATAAAAAACAAATCCTGGCCAAGTTTCATACTATTAGCCTTTACATTAACCGAGATATTGAGAATTAAAAAAATAAAATAGGCAAAAAGGATGCATTTGGGTCCCAAGGTGCCTTGAGGCTTAATGCATGCTGCATAATGAGCACAATGAGGTTTAGAGATGCAGAATACTACATAATGTGACTCGTAACAATTC
>JAQMYM010004626.1:2500-12700 GCA_030014255.1 Parauchenoglanis ngamensis
AAGGACACCAGCATCACTGAGATCGAGGAGACGTTCAAGTAAGGGCTCATTTTCAGCAAGTGCTCTGCATGTTTTTGTATGTTTATGTTCGTATCCTCATAAGCACATCACGTGGTTTATCTTCAGAAGCTGCTCTGCATGCACAATGCTCCTGAATTAGTAATGATGTGAATCTGATGTTCTCGAGATGTTTATACGTACGTACACGTGACGTCACCATTTATTTAATTCTGCTTCTCTCTCACCGACCCTAAATATTGCTATTGCTTGAAATAACTACACAAACATATAAATATGGATATTTCTCGACAGATCACATCCAGTCATGTGGGTTTTATTGTCATTTCTCTAGATCACTGGTATACACTGGAATGAATGTTAACTGTTTCTCCAGACTGCCTAAATTTCTATGTTTTAAGCTCCAAATAATAATTAAATATAAACACCAATCAGTCATAACATTAAAACCACCTGCCTAATATTGTGTAGGTCCCCTTTGTACTTCCAAAACAGCTCTGAGCCGTCGAGGCATGGACACCACAAGCCCTCTGCCGGTGTGCTGTGGGATCTGGTACCTAGACGTTAGCAGCAGAGCCTGTAATCCTGTAATTGCCAGGTGGGGCCTCCATGGATCAGACCGAGATCTGGGGAATCTGGAGGCTAAAGCACCTTGAACTCAGTCATGTTCCTCCACCCATTCCTGAGCAATGTTTGCAGTGTGAGCTCATTATCCTGCTGAAAGAGGCCACTGCCATTAAGGAGCGGTGAACGTGGTCTGCAGCAATGATTAGGTAGGTGTTATGTGTCAATGTAACCTCTACATGAATGCCAGGACCCAAAGGTTTCCCAGCAGGACACTGTCCAGAGCATCACGCTGCCTCTGCCGGCTTGCCCTCTTCCCATCGTGCCTCCTGGTGCCTGGTGACGCGCGCGCACACCCAGCCGTCCACATGACGTAAAAGAAAACACAATTCATCAGCCCAGGCCACCTTCTTCCACTCTTCCTCTGCTCCATGGTCCAGTTCTGATGCTCCTGTGCCCATTCCAGGAGCTTTCTGTGGTGGACAGCATGGGCACTCTGACGCTCTGCAGCTACGCAGCTCCAAACACAGCAAGCTGCTCTGTGTGTTCTGACTCCTTTCTGTCACCATCCGCATTCACGGTTTCAGCAGTTTGTGCTACAGCTGCTCTTCTCTGGGATCGGACCAGACGAGCTGGCCTTCGCTCCCTGTGCGCATCAGTGAGCCTTGGGCACCCATGACCCTGTCACTGGTTCACTGGTTGTCTCTTCTTAGACCAATTTTGGTAGGTACGAACCACTGCACATCAGGAACACCACACAAGACCTGCTGTTTTGAAGACGCTCTGACCCAGTCGTCTAGTTATCACAATTTAGCAGTCGTTAATGTCGCCCAGATATACTTACCCATTTATCCTGCTTCCAGCACATAAACTTTGAGAACTAACTGTTCACTTGCTGTGTGATATCTCACCCCTTGACAGGTGCCATTGTAACAAAATAATCAATTTTATTCACTTCACCTGTCAGTGGTTTAATGTCTGTGGTTTTAAAGATGATTGATGACCTTTTACACCAGCAGTTTGAGGAATATCTAGCACTAGATATACTAAACAAACTAAAATCATGTGCTTGAGTCCAATGCAAATGTATTCAATTACACAGGAAAATGATTATTATTCTGACATAGAGTACCAATTTTGAAGTCATTTTAATCAAAGGTAACTGATGTACACTATATGGCAAAAGTTTGAGAACACCTGACCATCACAGCGTATGTAGGCTTTCTTCAAACTGCTGCCACAAAGTAGAAAGATTTGTTTCAATATGGGACAATTTTCTTTCTCAGCAGCAGTGTTACACTGTTGATGCCCAACATTGTGAACGTGCTCAGAGTGCAAATACACAACAGTGTGAGATGACAATAAATGCACACTGATGACAAACACACTGGATGATGCATGTTAATTAGCCAGGACAGAAGAGCAGTGATGTGTGGGAAAACTTGGGTAAGACTTGTCTGTTAACTGTTGTCGTGTAGCAGCAATACAAATAGCAACAATTTTACTGAAGCAAGAAAAAACTCCTAAATAGTAAAGAGTCCAATGCATAAAAGTCCTTGTATAAATATACGTCCTTGTATGTAAGTCGCTCTGGATAAGGGTGTCTACCAAATGACATAAATGTAAATGTAAAGGTTTCTGATAACAGTGGTAAAAGTGTTCGCATTAGCCATCCAACATTAAAAAACAGTTGGTTACAAAAACAAAATGTTTTGATCTATAATAATAATAATAATAACGAGAGTCCTTATTTTACATTTTACGAGTCCTGGTCTTAATGATGACATTAATTTCTTAATAAACAATGTGTTTACCTGTAATTTGGCTGGGGGGAAGCTGACCTCTAATCCACAGCTAATAACTGTCTGTGCTAATGTGGCCTCTGGACCACACCACTCAGCACCCCATTAACGTGCCAGAGCAGCTACACAGCCTGCGTGTGACACGCGTCTCTGCTGCGGCATCAGCGGCAGCCACATCCCAAATAAACCGTCTAAATGACAAAGATATTGCAGTAAAGAGTATGATTTGTGACGCAACCAAATAAACAATAGAGCATAATATGAAACTATAGGAATTTTCCTCATATTACACAGCCCTAGTGTGCAGTGGGATTGAGTCGTGCTGATTTAAGTGTTGGAACAGTCCCGGTGTGTGTTGGGAGGCAACAGTGTGTTGAGTTATCAGGCTTTCTCGGTGAAGAAACTGTTGCTGGGTCTGCTGGTGGTAACAGGAAGGCTCCTGGACCTTCTGCCAGTTAGCAGGACTGTGACTCCACGGGGGTCGGGGAGAGGGGTCGTCCCCAACATCGGTGGCCTTACAGATGCAGCGGATTTCGTACGAGGTGAATGTGGTGGGTCGAGAGACCCAGATTTGCTGTAGAGTCTGGCGGTCGGGGACTGTAACCCGTTCCCGTAACCGTTCCCCATGGTGAGACAGCTGGCCAGGACACTGTTTATCATACCTTTGTGGAAGGTGGTGAGGATTGGAGGGGGAGGTTGGCTCTTTTCAGTTTCTGCAAGAAGTGGAGGTACTGCTGAGCCTCCTTGGTGTAATGCAGGTGGTGTTTAGGGTCCAGGAGAAGTCCTCTGTCATATGCGCACCATATGCAGCTTTTGACTCGTTCTGTCTCGGTGTTCAGTTTGGTGGTTCTGGAGGTGGTGTTGCCAACCCTGATGGACTGGAGAGGGAGGGGCTCAAACCCAGCGGGATCGGCTTTCCTATCAGTTTCGGTGGGATGATTGTGACGAATGTGCAACTGAAGATTATGAACAGCATCCTTACATAGCAGATATGGCATTGTGCAGTTCGGGTGGTAGGCATACTGAACTGGGTCCAGGGGGTTTCAGGACCAGCTGCTCCAGGTATGATGGAGTGCGAGTGTGAAGGGCTGGTAGGCATTGACACATTCTTTGACTATTTCCTTTGGACGATGGTGGCCATCTTGAAGCCCAGAGGGACAACCACTTCGCTTTGGGAGATACTGAAGATGTCTGTTAGGGTACTAAGCTGTAAGCTGATCAGCACATTCCCTGAGAACCTGGCCAGGTATGTTGTCAGGCCCAGCAGCTTTCTGTGGATTAACTTTAAACTTTGAATTTTAAAAAGTTTTCCTGACGTGTACTGCAGACAGACGGACGGAGTACTGCGTCGATGGTAGTTGGTGTCGTCTTCCCTGCTGGTAAGTTATTCCACGCTACTTTGTGCAGAGTTGAACTTTGCCTCTCTGTTGGCCCAGGACAGATTGGCCCTTGATGTGTGGAGGGTTGACCATTAGGTCTGAAGGGAGTGTCTCGGGTTTTCAGTAGCGAGCACATTTATGCAGTTAGTCATCCTCCGTTTCTGGTTTGCATGTGTAAGGTGAAGGTCTTCAATTGCGTTATACTTAATTGAAAAGAAAATTCAGTTGGCTTTACTTAAATGAAACGGACACTAAATGCATAAAAGTAATTTTATTGATGTAACGGCGCTTGTTTTTTAAGGGTTTTATTGAACACAGCATTGTGAGACTGAACAAAAATTGTTTCTTGGATTTTTCATAATACAGGATGGTTCATCCATAACACACACAGGAAGTGAAGGTGTATATATCAGCAGCAGTGTGATGTATTTAGAGCACCCTTTGTAGATACTGAACAACCGCATCCTAAAGGACGCCAAGACATTTTGTCTAAATCCCATCCAGGGGGGTTTTGCAATTAATTAGTGAAACTCCTCATAACTTCTGAACAACTCGTCTCCATCTTCCCTGGAAGGTGCTGAGAGTTCATGATGTAAAGAATTTGTGATTTAACAAACCGGAATCAGACATTCTGAAATTTAATCAACTGTTTTTTCATTTAATCTTTTACAAATTTTGTCCAGTGATCACTAACTTTGGATCATGAAACCAGTCCTTTTTTCTGGGATTTCTGATGAGTTGTGGACGAAATGCTCCACCTGCAAATCAAATCTCCAGAACGGAAGTGTATGTTTGCTGCTTCTTTGTTTCTTCCAAACAATATTTGTTTTGCAGTTTCAATGCCCTCCATAAATTTTGAGTCAGGAGTTTGAAAAGGCAAGGCTTCTTGCAGAGAAGAGCATGGGAGCATGACACGAACCATCGGGGTGAAGTCTGAGAGACAGAATTGGAAGTTATTTTGACTCACTTCTATGCTAATATTTTGCTTGTTTTTGGTTGTTTTTACACCCTCAACCCTCCATCACTCACCCCACGTAGGTCCCAACCTCAACAGTATCATTAACGTTGTGCTTAAATGTACAGCAGGAGGACTGCCGCACTTGTGGTGCTATTTAAGAGAAGGCCAGTGAAGTTTCAGCCTCGTTTCTGTCCGAATGCGTCCCTAATGGACATGCAGTGTACTACAAGGGATTTATAAAACATTATTTCTGACTCTAGTCTAGATCAATTAGGGATTAGGATGCCATTTGGAATTCAACCTTTTTAATTCTGTGCATAGCTCTGAAGCATTTGTGAAAAAACCACTTGTATAGCATTACAAGATGTAAACGCCCATGGAGCGTTAACTTGTTAGTCAAAGTGTGTCTGGAATATGAGAGCAGCTTAAGGATTGCTAATGTCTTCCTCAGCTTAGGCCTATGTGTTTCCTCTCTGTATAACAAGTTTACAATTTTTTAACAAGTTTAAATAGGTCCCTGTGAGGTGTTGGACAATATAAATGTTTACAATTTTAATGTTCATAGCTTGAATGTGATTTGTGTTTATTTCCCAAACAGGAGTTTCCTGGCTCGCAGCGATATTGGAATTATCCTTATCAACCAGTTTATTGCTGAGATGATCCGGCACGCAATAGATGCCCACATGCAGTCCATCCCCGCGGTGTTAGAGATCCCCTCTAAAGAGCATCCGTATGACGCCTCTAAAGACTCGATCCTGCGCAGGGCTAAGGGCATGTTCTCTGCCGAGGATTTCCGATAAGGTTCATGGTATCGTCAAGCTGGTCAAGCATCGCCAGCTTTTATCATTATAAATGTTAATGTGGATGTTGTTCAGTGTCTCCCTTTCCATTATATTTCAAGAACTTAAAATAGGTTTACAAATAAAAAAGGTGAAATGTGTACATTTGTGTTTTCCAAGAACTAAAAAAAGATATGTCTAGCATTAAAATAATTCTGTGGAATGTGTGATGTGAACTTGAAGGGACTTTTTTCATGTTAATTAAAAATATATAGAAAATAAAATGTCTGTCCTTTGGTTCATTATTGAATAACTTGAATGTAGTTACTGTGCAGTCGCAGCTCTACGCCAGACCTGCTGGTGTGGTTTTCATTGGAGAAGGGGAAAGTGCCTAAAAGGGTCATTTTTCAGAAGTCATACTCCATATGTTTTCATAATGGTTTATCATGGCTATCACACTGCTTGCTAAATACTTAAACTTTTCAGTATCACTACTAATACTTGATGGCAGCGTTAATATGATTAAAATACTTACAGCTCAAATAAGCACCTAGAAATGGATGTTATCAATTGTGTTTAGACTCATTTATATGAGCACCCAAAACACACAAGGTGACGTGCACAGACCGCTGGGAGCTTGGAATGAACGACCAGGGTAAAGTCTGAAAACAGAAGCGGGAGTTATTTGTGACTAATTGCTATGGCAATAAAGATATTTAATAGTACTAATAATAATGATGATAAGTAGACAAGTGCGTTTCCTGAAGAAAATGTGAGCTCTGCTGAAGCACCAAAAAAGATGAGTGTGGCTCATGATGGATGGATGTGTGTGTTGGATGAGCTGGTCTGAGCTGTGACACACAGCGCGATGAGTGAATCATGACTGAGCTTAGCTTCTGATGGTCAGTGTGTTTCTATGGAGCCAAAAATTAATTGCTATGGGTGAAAACGGAATGGTTGAAAAGCAAAGAAACGAGTACGTGTCGGGTGAGTTGTCCTGTGAAAGTTCGGAGGCTCTCCGGCGGTTCGTCACCAGCAAGACTTTGATTCCGAAACTCCGTTCATTATAATGGGGAGGGAACAGCATAAAAACAAGAGAGCGAGTGTGTCTTTCCAAAACTTGTACACAAGCACACTATTATTGTGGCAAAAAGTGACCAATTACTCAAACGTTCAACACTTAGAGTCAAAATTCAAAGTAATAAAGTATTTAATCAGCCCTAGGGTTAGAGAATGGGGACCTTGATATTTCCTTCGAGTGCTTGTGACTGAGTCGTCGGCTCTGTGCAAAGCAGAATGCGTCCATGTCTCCCTCAAACATGGTGAATACATTAGTTATAGATAGCATTAAATGTTTCAAACAGTGATTTCTGATTAAATGATTCCTGCAATCACTCAATAATAATGATTCTGATTAATTGTTTCTATATCCATTCTGATTAATGATTATAACGTAATATAAAGCATTTTAGTACAATCTGACACGATTCATGTGCGGACAGACCAGCCTCTGTATACACACCACCATTTCTAGAATTAAAACAAATCAAATGAAACATTCATTGATGATTATATAATTTCATTTATCTTAATTCAGGAGTTTGTTGTCTCATTTTCTTTATTATTTTATATTCTTTAATTCATGCCAATAATATAAAAGGACTTTTCACCTAATGTTCTGGATGGTGCTCTTAGTCCCAGACCTCGTGAACTAGCAGGAGGATGTGTTTTTGATAGAGCTTTTGTATAAGTCACGCTGCTAAACGTAATGAAAATCAGCAATTTCACCTGACAGTATATTGCAGATATAAAAGTGCAGTCCTCCTAAATATGTGACTTTAAGTGGATTAAGGTTTTCATTTGTTAGTCTTCTTGTTCATAAATTTACACACCCTCAGGAGCATAAATAGGATACAAACATTTTCTCAAATTTTCATAAATACCTCATTTCTTGTGTAAATGCTCATGTGACTGATTTAAGAGTAAATTTGTTTGTATCCAGCTTAATAAATGAATCCGAATGTTGTGACAGAAGAATTCACTTTTGTTCCTGCATACTGTATGTACATGTACTTGCTTTTAGGAGCTTGTATAATCTGATCAGCTGAAAATACCCAAATGAAAGTTTATAGTCTTGTTAAAATTGCAGGGTTTTGTTTTGACCACCTGTGAAAATAAATAAAAAAGACTACAGGAAAGGGCTCAGCTGCATTATTATTATTATAATTATTTTATTATTTATTTTTTATTAAACAACAATTTACACACAATACAATACAAAACTCTCATAGAGGACAGAAATCAACATTCAAAAAGTACAAACGAACATCAGGGGGGACAAGATAAACTTCAACGTATTAAAAAGTGCAAAAAACAATAGGGAGCACAGGCTCAAAAGACACAAGAGGTAAAAATCAAAACAGTAATACAATAGATATGTTATCATAAAGCCTTTTTGTAGATTTATTAGATTTGTTAGATTTCAGTTTCTTGAGTAGTAGGAAATATTGTTAAAAATCATTAATGAACCATGTAAAAGACGGTTTTTATTTCTCCACTTGCTGCAGTGTATGTGGTATTTACCTAAGAGAATGACAATGTTAACCATATCAGAAACAGATGGATGTAAGTTATCCATGTAGAAGATAATATGAGATAAATCAAACAGTGGGATATCGTTGACCTTGAGTGATAACCAGCTGTGAATTTCTAACCAAAACTTTGCTGATACAGGACATGAGAAAAACAGGTGTTGTAGTGTTTCACAGGCTGAATCACAAAAAGAGCACAGGTCCACCTCAAATTTTAATCTGCGTTTTAGAAATTCTGCCACCGGGTATATATTATTAATTATCTTGAAATGAGTTTCCTTAACTTTAGGGGAAACAGGCCACTTAACAAATTTAGAAAAAGCCTCTTCCATGAGCAAATGATCCCCATTAAAAACTTGCAGATGTTTTCCTGAGTTACAGTCAGGAACTCTTAGGAACTTCAACTCTTGTTGAAGGGATGAAGGGAGAGCTCTTTGCCTCTGATCATCATGAGGTGTTATTTTCTGCATGACAGCTTGGAGACAAATGATTTGCTTACTTGCATTCAGAGATTGGTTCCACTTTTTCAGAGAGTGAAAGTATAAATCTACCAACATTCACTAACCCAGCTACTCTAATTAGCAATAAAATTAACCAGCTGGTTTGGTGCTTTTTCTTATTGTATTTAATACATTTCTGTCATTCCACTTTATTCAACATACGGTTTAATGGATTGAAATGTTATTTCTATTTAAACTGTAGTTTTATTGAGACTCTACATTTCATGTGAATTAGAAGTTGTTAGAACATTAGAAATATGTTTAAAACTGACTGAAATCTTCTTTCCCCCACTATACTATTATATAATATTATGACAAGGCTAGGATGAGCGACAACAATGTGTGCCTGTATACCACAGTTTACAGCCTCACATCAGCAGATATGACAGTCATCCCATGAGCAAGAAAGAGTTACTAACTAATACATTAAGATTGTTTTTATGAAATATCTATTATAATAATGTAAAGTAAAATAATCTTGTAATGTAAATATGTTTTTCTCATAAAAAAAAGGGATAGGCGCTAGCATTGGTGCCATACTACTAAAACCTATTCTCTTAATTTGTGTTTTATATATTTTTAAGATGACGCTTTTTATAAACTGTTTCAATCATGTTAAATGCAATGAATGTGAGGTGTGTGTCAGATAAAAGCAGTACCAGTTTGAGATATTTTCTGAATAAAGAGCTGTGTTCAGTTTAAGGCCTTGTTAAGCTAAGCCAACTTTCCATTCTGCTAGAAAAACAGGCAGTAACAGAGTAAGAGCTAGCTAACTTCCTGATCTAGCTATACTAGCTAAAACATATAATACAGCCGTACTTTTACTCCAGGTCACAAACTGTATTTCCCCTAGCCTTACACTCTTCCTATTGTTTTATCTTCCGGCTTAAACAACTTCCATTCTACAGAGTTTAATGTAAATCAGTCAAGATGGCAGAATGATAACTAAGTAGCTAGCCTACATTTAGCTCATCATTATCTGTGCTATTATTAATCACTAGCTTAGAATTTTATTCTCAGTGTTTTAGTGGTGTCTAGCAGATCAGATTAGACCCTCTAATGAAGCCTGTTGTGAAATAAGACCACTAGCTTGGAGTGTTTAATTAAATTTAAGTTACTATTACATCTGAACCTCCATCAGACAGCCTTATTTGAGCTTCATGATCTTTTTGCATGATAAATGTTCAGTGGAAAAAGCTTTGTAGTAATTATTCAGCAGTGGGCGTGGCTGAAGATTCTGTGGTAATGATTGACAGGTGTTGTATAAATCAGGTGTGAGTTTGTGCACAAGTTTATATTTAAGCACCACCATCCCATGTTTCCCAAAAGCTGCAGAGTGATTGTTATCTGGCTGTGTAGAACAAATCCCTGCAGGCCCTGTGTGCTTTAAGGGCTTAAACAAGGCCAGGAACATTTTCTTATTATTCACTTACTACATTTCTGAATGCTGAGCGTTACTCTTTAGTTTCCCAAATGAAGAACTGAATTCATTTATAACTCCATTATACAGTTCTCATGCTGTGACTTTATTTTGGTATTACACCTCTTTCTGTTTTTTAATTACAGCTGGATTTTCTGCTTCACCTTCCTGCTGCTGATACACACAGGT
>JAQMYM010004627.1:0-12697 GCA_030014255.1 Parauchenoglanis ngamensis
CTCTCACCCCAAGATGCTGGGATTGGCTCCAGCTTCCCCGCGACCCAGATGGATAAAGCGCTATAGATAATGGATGGGTGGATGGATGGATTAACAAAGGTCACAACATCCAGTCAACTGTTACTGAAAAGTACTGTACTGTATGTACACATGATGGTGCTAATAGACTATGCGGTGTCCGTCCGTGGTTTGGCTTGATTGTTTATACTTTGGAAAACAGAACCAACTAAATTTGTTAGAACACATCAGGAACATGTATGTAATTGTGAACTGGAGTGGTGTATCTGAAGCTGAGGAACTGTCAGAGCCAACCGTCACCCACCATGCTGATTAGTATGTTTCTGCCATGCCAACGTCAGACTTAAATCACATTGTGTATAGCAGTTTACTTCTAATAAAAATAACTCTACAGTAGGTTTTTGCTTGGTAGCACAAAAACACATTGCCAGTTTTGCTCATGATGCACTTGCAGTGCACTGAGTCGTGTCCTCACGTTGCAGCAGTAGACCGGTGATGAATGTGACCTGCTAGCTAATGAAGCATCAGCATTTAGCACCTTAGAGCCCCCAGCGTGTGCAGATGTGAGATTCTCTGGCAGATTAAAATGAGACATGCAGAGGAAAAGAGAGCGCTGATCCACGTGGTTGATCTCTCCGGATCTCTCAGGATCCACGTGTGACCCAAAGAGCTGACTCAGTGTGTCGAGAGGCGAGGAGAGACGAGGCTGCGTGTTTCTGCATTCATAAAATTCACTGTATTTCTGTTCATGCGAGAAGAGCAAAACAACACTGACTGAGTGGATTTGTGTGTGTCAGATATAAAATCCATCACCGAGTCTATTCATTAGCTCATGATGCGTACTATACTTGTTAAGGTCTTACTATAGATCTTCTCCTGTGTTTTATTGTCATGCATCACATTTTGTATTAATCGCTAATCTATAAGCACCTTGCAAAGATGAACTGGAGTAGAGTAATGCAGCAAAACAACCTGCAGTAAAGCTGCAGTGTGTAAGACTGCAGTAAAAGTTCAATATTATGGACGCGCTGTTAGTGACTGCTGCAGTTAGTGTGATGCTGCTGTCGATATGTGCTGCAGTTGCTTTAGTTTCTCTGCAGTCGCTATACGCCATTAAACAGGACACTGACTGCAGACATTCTGCCTGCTGCACTTATTACTGCTCCTTCTGCATATAAATTTCATATCAGTTGCCTTAAATACATCCCTTTGTAGCTTTTTAATTAGACGCTTCCCCTTTAAGGGAAATAAATCACACTACAAATGCAATATAAATTAAGATGAATGCTTCTGCTGGAGGATAGGGGGCGTTTTTTTCCGTTTTTAAAATCTATTTATTAATTTCCTTTTTTTATTTGGTTTTGTTTGTTTTTACACAGAAATGCCTCAGGTACAACTCACACACTTTCTTTTCTGTAAAATGAAGTGGGGTAGTAATTAAGGGGTGTAAAGCTCAGTCTTCCACGCGATATGATAAGATTTCAGCTCTTAAGGCAGCGATTCGATATTGTATCATTATGATGTCACTGAATCTGATGTGATATAAATATGATGCGTTGCAGTACGTTACAATAGGATATGAAATGTGCGTTATGGTATGCTATGATATGCGACCATCCATTACAATACAGTGCATTATGTTACACTATGATACGCTACCTTACAATGTTATAAATATAATACAATATGTTAATAAAATATGATATGATGTGCTATGGTATGATACGCTACAATCTGTCACAATACATTATGTTGTTACATTACCATATGATGCGCTACAATACAGTGCGTTATGTTACATTATGATATGACACGATATATTACAATCTGTCATAATACACAGTACATTGTTACATTACCATACGTTACGATGCAATACGTTATGACAGTGTGTTACAACACAATATCATATGATATGTTACAATTTGTTACAGTACAGTACATTATGTTACATTATGATAAAATACAATGTTATGATATGATGTATTACAATACAATAGGATGATATGATGCAACCATGCGATGCGATATGAGACATTTCAGTTTCTTATTGCAATTCATTACATTACAATATGGTATGATTTCAAATGATATGCAATAACGCGATGTTACATTATGTTAAATTATGATACAATGCGATACGATACTATATGATACGAATTTAAATTAAAAAATTTCAGTTTTTGTTTTACAGTATCGATTTTAATTTTGAACCTGTATTGTATCATACCATATGTATTGTACGAAATATGATACTAATGTTAGCATAAAAGTGTTGCTATAAAAACCTCTTTATAATTGACATAGTGAATGTTTTGACAGTCCTGACACAGAGTTTATCAGCTGCCCTTAGACTCCTTCTGTATGTGATTTTGGAGTAAAGCTGTTTTAAAAAACATTTTGTTTTAAAGTTGTATGATTTATTGCTGGATGATGAAAAATTCTCAGCATCTCTCAGAAAATGATGCTCGTTTCTGCTTGAGCTTTAACTCCACGCTGCATCATCATCATAAATCCAACATGATTCACTGCTTTGTACCGACGAGACAGATTTGCATTTAAAAGCACTCTGTTGTTTCCATT
This sequence comes from Parauchenoglanis ngamensis, assembly GCA_030014255.1. Classification (NCBI taxonomy): domain Eukaryota; kingdom Metazoa; phylum Chordata; class Actinopteri; order Siluriformes; family Auchenoglanididae; genus Parauchenoglanis; species Parauchenoglanis ngamensis. The sequence goes on from JAQMYM010004627.1 coordinate 2,602, forward strand.
GCTGTCGAGTACATTTCGGGCATACAGGATTTAAAATTAACTTAATAGAGCATGACAGATAAAACGGAAGAGAACAAAGGCCTGTTCTTACACTTGAATAAGATATTAAATCTACACTTCAGCTGTGACGCCTGATGTCTTTATACAGATGTGTCTGTGACACATCTGCAGTTTCTGTGCTGGAGAATTACACTTCTTTAGTGAGGTGAAATAAACATGAATGATTTTTGTTTGGCTGGATGTTTGGAGGTGGTCTGCAGAAAATCTTGTGTTGTGGCTCCCGAGTGGTGCAGCAGAACAGCATTCACTCCGTCATCCCGAGATCGTGAGTTTGAATCCTGATGATGTCGCAGCCATCCGTGGCCAGGAGCTGTATCATTTATGTAGTCTCCTTGTCCTTTATGTAACCTCTCTGTAGTCTCTCTGTCTTTTTGTAGGTCTTTTGTCCTTTATGTAGTCTCTCTGTAGTCTCTCCGTCCTTTATATAATCCCTCTGTCCTTTATATAGTCTCTCTCTACTTTATGTAACCACTTTGTCCTTCATGTAGTCCCTCTGTCCTTTATATAGTCTCTCTCTAATTTATGTAACCACTTTGTCCTTCATGTAGTCCCTCTGTCCTTTATATAGTCCCTCTGTCCTTTATATAGTCTCTCTGTCCTTCATGTAACCACATTGTCCTTCATGTAGTCCCTCTGTCCTTTATATAGTCTCTCTCTACTTTATGTAACCACTTTGTCCTTCATGTAGTCCCGCTGTCCTTTATATAGTCTCTCTGTCCTTCATATAACCACTTTGTCCTTTATTTAGTCCCTCTGTCCGTCATGTAGTCCCTTTGTCCTTTATATAATCTCTCTGTCCTTCATGTAACCACTTTGTTCTTCATGTAGTCCCTCTGTCCTTTATATAGTCTCTCTGTCCTTCATGTAACCACTTTGTCCTTCATGTAGTCCCGCTGTCCTTTATATAGTCTCTCTGTCCTTCCTGTAACCACTTTGTCCTTCATGTAGTCCCGCTGTCCTTTATATAGTCTCTCTGTCCTTCATGTAACCACTTTGTCCTTCATGTAGTCCTTCTGTTTTTTTATGTAACTGCTGAATGTAGTCCTGTGTGTAGTTCTTCTGTCCTTTCCATAGCCCTCTTTTGCCTGGTGTAAGCAGGGTCTCATTGTCTTCTTTTTGTCAAGCTGTATTTAAGGCCATGGAAATGTCATCATAGTTACCAGACTGTTTCTCTGAATGTGAATGCGCTTCACTGCAGTGAACGCTGTTTTGTTGCGACACGTCAGGCATCAGTGATTAATGACTATCAATGATTAATGCAATGTTTTGCTGAATGTAGTCCACCTGGCACATAATGAACCATTTTTATCTGCAGTTGTGAAGATCAGCACTAAAGACAATTTTAAACCAATTTATCATTTCTTTATACATAATGCTAACCAAAACCCACCATCTGTAAGCGCAGTTATAGTCAGGTGCTAGATATTCTGCTGTAGTTATAGTTCCAGGCTGGCATTTATACCCTGACCTCCTTGTAACTTTTTATCCACTCATGAACACAGACCCAGTTTTGGACCTTATTATTTCAGAAGACCTTTAAATAGTTCGCTAGATTCAGCTGTGGAGTTTTTCATTTTTATGGACCTCCAGAATGGAAAGTGTGTAATTCTATGTAATACAAGAGTGTAATTGCAGATAAGAACTGGATTTATGGTGCTTTTATTTCTTCAAACAGTTATCTAAAAGCAGAACAATAAACATTCTTCCATTATTAAGCCATCACTGCAGTTTATAGTGTAGCACTATTTATAATATGTGACTTAGGAGTAAAGGAAGCATTTGAGGAACTAAATAGTTCTGTAACTATACTGAATGAGAGTTAGACAGTTCCTGGAATTGCATTATAACATTAATGATTCAAACTTCACAATCAATGCAACTTTAAGTTGACATGAATATAAGTTTTAGAAACAATCTGTGCTTTTTTTCTTAAGGTATTTTTTCCGCAAATAACGTTAAAAACAGACAAATTTTGCTTTGCACGCCCACTGATATAAAACATATATTTAATAATTCCACAAATATTTCTGTAATAATCAGCACCACAAGCAAGACGTCTGGCTTTTGATAGAGAATCTGGTTTATTTTGTTACTAAATGCATCTAAGAACATGTTTTACAGAAGGATGCTGTTATTTTACTGATGGCAAACAACCGACTGCAGATCTTTTCGATTGCACATTAGCAACACTCAGTTTACTCATTTTGCTAATAAAACTCAAATCATATTTATATTCGAGATTTCATGAATATCTTTTTTAATGTCGTGCTCCAAAAGCTCACGGTGTCTCGGTGTTCCCGCTGAAGAGCCGTGCATGTACAGTAAATGCACATACATGCAAAGACCAAGAGCCAGTCAGATCACAATCTTCACCATTCTCAGCGTTGTAGCCGGAAAAGTGTAAAAAAAAAATCAGATGCTCTGTACCCATTAGGAAAAAGGTGTCAGTACAAGAATGCGGACTGTAAGTCTGAGCTCATCTATGGTACCTAAAGCTTCTGTGTTCCTGAGAAAGTTCCTAAAAGGGTTCCTGTGTTTTTTTTTGTTTTTTTTTTTAGTTAGATTGTATTGAAAGCTTATAAAATAGCACTTGATCCAGCACATCATAGTATTTTACATTTTATTTGTTTCATAGTGCATACAATCAGTTAATTGTGGTCCCAGCTTAATGAAGCCACGAGATTCTAAACCGAGATGATGTAGAGAACCTTATCATGCTGTTAATTCACTGGTTTGAGTAGTTGAATTAATAAAATAATGAAAACACGTCCGCTCATCTGCTACGCTTACAGAGAAAACTTTAGGTTCATTCATAATTTTATCCATAAAACTTCATCCCTTGCGATGAGAAAAGTCTCTGATTAAGATGTGCCATGCACTTTCTAAATGAATGATTAATGATATTAACATTGTCCTTAAATGGCATTTCATAGTGTTTTATAGTGATATAGTGTGGTTACATCAAACTGTCAGAGAGTAGCGCTGGACTTAGTACTGCTGCTCAGTCGAGTCGACATCACACAAGAAAAAGCGCTTAGGTTCAAGGTCAGAATGGAGCGTAACTGAGACACGCCTCTGTTATAGACAAACTCCGCCCCTGTGTATGTAACGCTCACGTGACTTCTGATGAGCACTTAAATTTGTAGTTACTTATGAGGTGTGAATTGCAAATGTTTCGCTATTAAATCTTCACCATTTAAGATTCAGGTGAGGAAGTGTGTGACCTGGGAGGAATGTCTGGTTTCCTCTCTGTGTGTGTGTGTGTGTGCGCGTGTGTGTGTGTGTGTGTGTGTGTGCGCGTGTGTGTGTGCGCGTGTGTGTGTGTGCGTGTGTGTGTGCGCGTGTGTGTGTGTGTGTTGGAGATCCAGAGCTTCTTTGATGTCTGTGTTTTTGTGCATGGAGATTCAGTAGCGATTCTGCACAACATTAAATGCACTAAACCTTGAGAGAGATAAAAGTCACAAACCGCAGCTGAGCTCAGGACAAAAAACATCAAAGTTTTTTTCCTCCTCGTTTTTATTTTCGTCTCTCCTCCTGCTTGCTCTCTTTTGTCATTGTTCTTGTATTCAGACACACAAAGAGAAGTACACACAGAGCCATGGGACATGACTCTCTTCACTCACTACACCACATGCAGGCGGGTTCTTCTCACTAAATTCCCTGCATACAGGAAACAGGAAATACTCATCTGCCCTGAATCAGTATTCTTGTATGTTTTTTTTATTTTTTTTTATCTTTAGTTCTACTCTTGGAAAAAGGAGTTTGTAGCTTCAGGTGGAGAATCAGCTGACAAATCGCAGGTGAGAGCTTTCAGATCCGAAAAGTTTTCAGATTTATACCTTTTTAAGGCAGAATAATTGAGAAGTTGGGTGTTTTATTCAGGATTTATTTGCGCACACGAGACCTTTAAAGCAGCCGTGAGGTCCATGCGGGGGACAAAATAAACACTTTGCCGAACATTGCTGTTGATCTTTTTTTTTTCTCCTATTTTTATTATATTAATTTTATTTTATTACTGTAATTGTATTTCATTATTGCTGTTTTATTATTCGTTATTTTTTAATTCCCATTTATTATTCAAAATAAATTAGAATCATTATATTCTAATTTCTCATTAAGATTATCACAACTATTTCTAGACGTTTTTCCGATTCCAAGCCTTCGTCGTGTTCGGTTCGGAGATTATTTTTCTCTTTTCTAGAAATCGAAATTAAATAATCTGAATGATCAGCAAATTGAAAAAAATGTAAAGCGAACAATAAGTCTTGAAACAGATTTAATAATCCTTTAATTGTTTTTTTTAAATTATTTATTATAGTATCATTATGAGAAATATAACATAAATGAACTTCTATTCAGGATATTTTGAGTACATTTTTTGTGTGTGTTTTTTTTAATTTTTATTACAAATAAATATCTGAATAACAGGATGAATATAATTTAAAAAAAAAACAATTCAATGGTGTTTTCAGTCCTATCAGCCTGGTTATGGATTATGCTTATAGGTGTTTTTATACACATAAAGCTAAAGCTATCATGCTACATCTGGTGCTATTTTCTCTAACTAATTTTCTCTAGCTAACTGACCATGCTATGCTAACAAATGTTATACAAAGCATGAGAATATTGTTGTATAACAGTTATATTCAGCAGTTAAGGAAAATTCTGCCTGAAGTAAATACTGTTGACTGGGTTAGCAATTAGCAGGTGGAAGGTTAGCTTAGCTTAGCTAGCTGTGTTACTTGTGTGTGAGCTCTGTGGTTCGACGTCGATTTTGAGGGCGTGGCTTTGTGTACAAAGAGTAAATAAACCGTTTCAGTGTTGCAGCTCACTTTTAGAGTGCTGCTTCTCATTACTGCCCCTGTAATTAGCTCTGTAATTTAATTAGCCTGTTAAAGCTTGGTTAGCCGTGATGCAGAGTGGCTGTAATGCTAATGCACACTGATACAAAGCTTCATGATAAATTTATACTGAGCACACGTTCACACACTACTAATTCTCAGTGTAATGAAACTGAAAGGCGTGTGTGTGTGTGTGTGTGTGTGTGTCTGTGTGTGTGCGTCTGCACATTGTAAAGCCTGAAAGTCCTGTAAGTGTATTTTGTGTGCTTAGGAAAAATCTATTCTCAGTGAACACAGTTCGTGTAGTTTGCTTGTGTAGTTTGCATTTAGCGGGTGATTAGAGGGGGTTTCATCTCCTCCCTAACCTCCATGTGAGTGTCGGTTATAAAGCTGGTCTAATGTTTAACCAGATGGAACCGCAGGTACTTTCTGTTGCATGTTTGTGTTTCCAGAGAGCAGATTCCTATAGTGACCTGATAGCTGTCCGTTTAATCACAAAGCAGATATGGGACTGATCCCCGAGCCGCTACGCCAAAAATAATTCAATAAATAAATCAAATAAACTATGCATACACCATTATTAACCCTACTGTGCATCATAGAAATGTCTTATCATTATGTGATATTTTGGTAAACCCAAATATGGAAAAATGAGTTTTATAGAGCAGGAGTTAGTCAGTGGATTGAAAAAAACAAGAAATCACAGTATCCAGTTGGTAAAAGCCGTTTTTAAAATTTTGTATAAAGCTGTAGCATATAGATGTAAGTAAACGTGCAGGTGTGAACAGACTATAAGGTCGTTCGAGTGCAATGCCAGACAAACGGATGTTTATTTTTAATTGAATCCCTCTCGCAACGATCAGAATGGAATTAGCTGAGATCTGGGTCGAATTTCGCAAAAATGTGATGAAGGCTGTACTGTTTAATAATGCCCTTAACATCATTAAACATTAAACATGTGATACCTTGAGTTTTCACACTTGCTAATTGCGCTTTCCTTGACCATTCCTTCTTAAATATTCCTTTAACAAATGAACATTCAAGGCTTTTTCTGAATCTGTTTGACCAACAGGCAATTTCTGGAGCATTCTGACAGGCATACAGGCTTGAGACGACAGTATCAGGAACCACTGAAAGATTCCATATATCATGTTGGATGATTTAAATGTCTGCAGCTTTAAGAAAATTTAAAGCTTTCAACAAAAATCTAGTGTGTTACATGTCATAATGTGTTCCTTTTCATCTGTTCTGTATCCTGTGCGAACCGTAATAACCTCCTGACTCTGGCGAAGGGCAACAAAACATCTTTCTTTTATGTGTCTTACTTTTCTCTCGTCCATGCTGCCGAACAGACAAAGCCGTGAATGTCTGCGCTCCCAAGCATGAAAGATGAAAGAAAATAAGAAAATGAAACGGCGTCTTGTTTATCAGGCGACTTCACTATACAGGAATTTATTAAATATCTCCACTGCTGTTCGCCACAGAGCACACTGAATCTTTTAGGCCATTGAAGTCTATAGCTGGATTTTCCTTTAATGATTTTTTGGTTTGTGTTTCTTTTTTCCTATTGATGTGCTTCTCCAAGGATTCCACTGTGTTTAGAGGATGGAGACATGATGGAAGAGAGATCTTTAGCTTGAAGTAGTTGTTTTAAAATCAGTTTGTATTCCCAAGAGCAGCAAAACTTTTACTTGTTGTCTAGCAGCAGAGCGCCGCCACGTTGAATCTTATTTCACGCTTACTTCATGTTTTCTCCAAACCTGGCAAGTAAAAAACAATTCTTGATTATAACGTCAGTGTGTTTGGGGGAAACCAATAAGAAAACGGCAATCAAACTGTGGATTTGGGATGAAGAGAGCCTGAAGAGAGCGCTATCTTGTTTTGGAGGTTTGCCTGATCTCCTAATTACTATCCGCACATCGCAGCCTGGAAGAAGGCAGTGTTGCTCGGCCACAGCGGTTTGCTGTCCTTATTGATCCCCAAAGAGAGGCAAATTTGAGTCATTTGATTCTGGCAATAAAACAGCAGTTTCTTTGATAAATTGCTTGTAGTTTTCCTTTATAAATATTTATCAGCGACTAATTTTGCACCGGTGACGTAATGGAAGTGCTGATGCGGCCATTGTCCTGGATTCAGGCCTGGCAACTTTGATAAAAAGCCACGCGTTAAGTGTTGATCAGAATTTATCATGTGGCTTTGTAGTGCTGATGAGTGAAAAAGCTGCGCATAAAACTGTGAATATTGGCTTCTTAAATGGAAATATTGGTTGTTCTGAAACCCTGAGGTATTTGAGGACTAATACTGTGTGCAGTAAAGGATAGAGATGTGCCTTCTGCATAATTTTACTATTTAGAGAGTGTAAAAAAATGTATACTAACTCATGGCATTTGTGATGTCACACTCCACAGTAGTGGTTAATGGCTTATATGAAAGTAGAAACTCGGGGCTAAGAATTTGAAGTTTTCTTAATAATTTCTTTTTTTAACTAGCCTGCTTGGTTTTAATGTTAGACTTTTATTGTGACAATGTTTTAGTATCAAAAAAACTTTAGTTATGCTGTCTGTTTTACCTCTGTACCAATGTCCCTTTTCCCATCACCCTGCTCACCAGCAGCTAAACACGGAGTCATGATACTCTACACACAGAAACCCACCGCTGTCCTAACTAATCTCATAACAGACTTGTAGTGATAAAATAACTCGTTTGTTTATACTTATTGAACAGGTCGATACGTCGATTTCCTGTCTGAGTGGAATGCAAGTGTACTGCGAGAAAGGGTTAATATGACATAATCATGTCTCATTAAAAACTACAGATAAGTAATGACACTGTAGTGGGTTTAGTTTTCATTTCCTGCCTGCTCTGAGAGATAATAGTGATTATATGCAGGGATTCTTAATTCTGGCTTCTTATTGGTCAGAAGGTGTTGATTAGTTTTCTATAACGCAGCTCTGACAGTGTGCAGCTGCACATCACAGCTTTCTAGACCTTAATGCGCTCGTTTGAGTACATTATCGTTTCTATAGCAACAGCTCATTCACAGGGACCTGCATAGCGGACAGTCCGATGATAATTAACAGATTATCACACCAGCCTGTCATTGGTTGTTCTCCTATAACAGCACAACACAGTGCGATTTATTAACTGTACAAAACTGTACAAAGGTTTAACCTGTTAAACACGGGGCATTTTCAGGCTCCAGATTTGGCAGCGTTCTATAGGTTAATTGTGTGATTAAAATTTGTAGCAAGGGTTGCTAGTAAGGTAGCTAAAATTAGCCTAGTTGTTTCAATATATTGATAAAATATATGCGTAGCTAGTTTCGGTAGCTATGAGGAGCTAACATGAATTACACGGAATTGCAAAATTGTACCTGTTGTCCATGTTTATTTATCTTCCTCAAAGAACGTCTGAGCAGCCAAGCAAAGAAAACTAAACCTACTTCAGTGTGTGTGTGTGTGTGTGTGTGTCCTCTCTACTTCTCTCCTGGGTCTCCAACTCTTTTCACAGTGCTCTAATTAGCTTTCCGCTGGTGTACTACTTTTCCCCGAGCTGTTTTGTGCCCAATAGGTTCACGGCAGCTGACTGAAATGTGCTGCGTAACGAGCGAGGTTTACCCGATGTACCCCCTGCTCTAGCGATGGGGTTCATTTCAGTTAGTCAGACCAATCAGAGTCGACTCTTTCAACTCCCAGACGATTCACTTTTTCTGAAACATTCAAAGTTGATCGAGAGTTAAGTGAGTTTTATATTATAGTATTATATAATTATATAGTTGTTCGACGCGTTATAATTTGTTTTAGAAAATATTTAATTATATTTTTAAAAGAAACAAGGTCACGCTAATAAATATCCTGCAGTAAGTGTTCTGAACCCACCCGTTCCTCAAGTGATCAAAAAATATCGGAACATGTGACTTTGTTGCCCAGGTGTGCCTTGTTAGATTGATTATTTAAACAATTAATAGTGCTAAGAGTCTACTCTTGATTTGAGCTCTGGATTTCACCTGTGAGGACTGTATTTGTTAAAAAGGATAAACCAACATGAAGACCAGAGAGATGTCTATGGGAGAAGAGCAAGCCATTTTGAAGCTGAGAAAAGAGGAATAATCGATCAGAGCCATTGCACAAGCACTGGGCATAGCCAATATAACAATTTGGAACATTTGTCCTGAAAATGAAAGAACCCCCTGGAGTACTAAGAATCAGACATAGAACAGGTTGGCCAAGGAAAACAGCAGCAGTTGATGAAAGGAGCATTGAGAGAGCTGTGAAGAGAAAACCCTAAACAACAGTCATGACCTCACCAGCAACCTCCACAGGACAGGGCGAAGGGCTCACTTTCCAACAACCGAAGAAGACTTGAAGAGCGGAAATATATAGGCCACTCATCAGCGGTAAGAATCTGAAGCCCAGACTGGAATTTCTGGAACCAACATGAACCTCTACCAAAGTGGTGGAAAGACCAAAGTGTGGAGAAAGAAAGGATCTGCTCATGATCCAGAACATACAAACTCATGGGTGAAGCATGGTGGAGATAACATCATGCCTTGGGCTTGCATGGCTGCTTCTGGAACGTTCTCACTAATCTTTATTGATGATGAACTCATGATGGTAGCAGCAGAATGAACTCAGAAGACTACAGAAACATTCTGTCTGCCAATTTACAAAAGTAATGCATCCAATCTAACTGTGAGGAAGCAAGACAATGACCTAAAACACAACGCCAACACAACGAAGGACTTCAGGGGAAAAAAGTGGAAGGTTTCAGACTGGCCAAGTTGATCACCAGACCTTAATCCAACTGAGCAGCGTTTCACTTCCTGAAGAGGAGACTGACGCGAGAAACTCCTCATAACGAACAATGACTAAGAGAAGCTGCGCTACAACCCTGGAAGAGCTTCACAAATGAAGAATGCAGCAGTTTGGTGACGTCGGCAGGTCGCCGGCTTGATGCAGTTTTTGCAAGCGAGGGATATGCAACGAAATATAAAGTGTTATTACGTTAAGACTGTCTGTTCCAATACCTTTGCTCACCTAAAAATTGAGTGGTCTGCCATCGAAAGTGCCATGTTCAAGATATTTATATGAAATACGGATATACACTACCGGTCAAAAGTTTTGGGGTCACCTACTCTTTTTCATAGGTTTTTCTTTATTTTTTTTGCTTTCTACGTTGTAAAACATTACTGAATA